>JANHGL010003580.1:0-64732 GCA_024611195.1 Ceyx melanurus | reverse complement strand
CCCGCCTCGGAGCCCGTCAGGTCATTGCCCGGCCCGTTCCCCGGGCCCTTGAGCCACGGAGCCGGGCAGCGTGTGAACGCTGCGCATAAAGGAACCCATTTTGCACGGCCTGATCAGCACCAACAGAGCGTTGCGTTGTCGGTGGGCACAGGGTGTCACCAAAGCCCGGCTCACTCTGCGAGAGTCCCACACTCAGCCTGGTCTGCATCGGGTTATGTGGACAGGGCTGAAAACCTCCCTGGGCCATTATTTCAGTGTCTCACCAAGAACCAATTTTAAACATGAGTCCAGACGCTGACTTCTATTCATAGACTCTTGCTTTACCACAGAAACCACTCTTGTCTTGGAACACAGAAATATTATCCCTGTAGTGTATTGCCAACATAGGCTGTGCAAAGAGAAATGGTAATTACCCAGTCTCTGGCTGTAGCCACGAAAGGAGAAACCAAAGAAGGGAACTGGGAAGCAACATGGAGTCTCTTGAGACTCAGAATCTGCAGACTGCACCACTAGTGGCTGCTTGAAGTGACAGCTAAAACCACAATATAAACTGTTGGGGTTCACATTTTGGTTGGATATAAAGGGAAAAGTGGATCTTGTGACCTTGCCCTCTGAGAGTTGTTTCATTCTCAGGGATGCTGCCCCTGAACTTCTTCCTACTCTTTGTCAGCAGCAGCTCTTTAGCCATCTGCAATTCCCATTGACCTGCTTCCAGTGGCAGGGACTGCACCTTAGCTCAGCTCACTGTGCCATGAAAGATTGCACCAGGTGATCTATTGAGATCCCCTCCAACCCAGGCTGTTCTGTGGTTCTACAACACCAGGCTCACTAGCAGAGTAGATGGAGAAGAGCAAGTACAGGCACAACAGCTGATAAAATCCCTTACTGAACTTGACCACAAATACAGTAGAAAACAAAAAGTAATCAGTGTGGCTGCCACAAATGAGATCTAGGCTGGACAGTATTTGCCAGACCTTTCTGCCTGAGAACGCAGCCCATGGAGTTAACTGAGAAGAAGCTCATTCACCCTGAAGGCTCAGAGCCATGGGCATCTTTTCCTCCATCACCTCTCTGTCCCATGCTTGTTTTACCAGCAGTAACCTAAATTTACCCAGGCTTTTTGTCCTGTAATCATCTGAAGTGTTCCCTTAGGTCCATTTGCTGCAGGAGTTATTACTGAGATCAAACAATATTAAATCCTTAGAGCTGTGAAAATACAGGATTTCCCACCTCAGAGCTACAAACCCCTCCTCTTTCATTCCCCCTAGGAAGCACAGAGCTATGCTAGAACCACATGCCTGGGGACTGGAAAAATAAACGGGCATCTTTGTCAAGAACATATGGTACTGGTATGGTTGGAAGGTAACAGAAATGTTCACTCAGAAACATAACAGTACAAACTCCTCAGTCTGCCACTTCACTTTAGAAAGGCCCATATCTGAAGTGCAACTGTTTGCACACAACACGTCAGGTAAAACACATCTTCAATGTGCTGTAAGGCAAGATTTTCCTACTAGCTATATATAGATCCTAACTTCCTTTTCAGCACCTGTGAGAACAAAGGAAAGCAGCACAGAGGTTCAGCCGTGTGTTGCTAATGCACTTGCTCCTCACTCAGAGTTTCCTAGGCCGCCCTGCTGAGATGAAAAGAAAGGGTCGTGGTTGTGACACTGCATCAGAGGAGCCCCCACGGCACCGAGTGCTCCCCTGCCCCCCCAAGGCAGTCCTGCCCCCCCCAGGCACTCCAGCCCCAGCAGCACGCAGGGGAAGGAAGCCAAGCCTCACTCCCACTGCCAAAGTGCAAGTCACAACTGTGGGAAGCGGGAACCCCGCGTAGAGCTGATGCTGAGGGAGAGCTGGGAGTGAGGAGGGGAAAGCACAGCGGAGCCGGGAGTGTCCACAGGGAGAGGCAGCTCCTCCCGCAGGAGTGTGGGGGAGAGCACAAACATCCTGCTCAGGAAAGCAGCGGAACAGCCAGGGTGGCTGTGGAAGGGAAATTCCCAGTTAGGGGTGCAGGCGGGGAAGGGCTGCCAGCTGTGAAAGCAGGAGAAGGTTTGACAGCATGTCACAGGACGGGATGAAAAAAATCACCACCTACCAAAGGGTCAGAGAGCGTGAGAACATGGTGCAGTCACATGGGCCTTTGGTTTACACACATACGGCTGAGAACTTCCGTGAAGCTGGAAGAGCAGAACAGATAGATTTAAAAATCAGATTGTTATAACCCCCCCCATGCTTGACCTGTGTAAGGGGGACCCCAGTTTCACTGCTGGCAGTCCCAGCAACCTAGTCACTTCTGTTTCAGCTAAACCACAGTGCACAGCCACTCATCCATGCTGAAGTACTTCAGTTCCTAGCAGCCCCACTTTATTCTTTGCCAATTACTTACTCTTTGTTAATTACCCGTGTAGTAACAAAAGGAAGGAAATTTACAGTCAGGCAGTGCAGGGGAAGGAGGTGATGATGATTATGAGGAGCTGTAAAAGGGTGAAGGAAGGAGGGTGTGGAAAGCAGGTCTTGTAGTTTTGGTAACTTTGAGACTTAAGCTTTCAAAGCACAGGAGAAAAAGAGAGTAAGGGTTTAATGAAGAGCAAAGCAAAACAATGCAGAGTTTGGTCTCAGTAGGAGGGTGTCAGAAGGTGACACACAGTCTTGTTCTAGGAGCTTACAGTGTTCCTGCACTCAGTCTGTTATCATCCAATACTTTCAGCTATACTAAAATAGTTGAGACTGTAGAGCAGAAAACCTCCTAAAGAGTCTCTAAGAAAGAAAGGTGGGAAAAACATCTCCAGTAACACTTTGCATAAAGTGGAAATGGTCAAGATGGAAACACTAACCTGAAAACACACCACCACCCCACAGCCAGCCCCTCTTCAGCCTCAGACAGGGAAATCTCGGGTGGCACTGTCAGTGAGCATACCACCAGCACTCCCTGTAGGGCTCTGCTCCACTCTGACTCAACCAACCTTAAGATACTGAACAAGCTGAATTTGGTATGCTGAGTACTTACAAATCCCAGAATCTTTGGCCTCTTTTAAATTAGGAATAGCTGTTCCCTCCATCAACTTCCCATGGTCTGCTAAGGCCTGCAGCGTGAGACTTGCAGAGGTGCCAGAAGTAAATGCTTCACAGCACTCCCCTCCTGCTTGGCTTCTGCTGCATTTCCTTCTTCACTCTTCTGGCTTCTTCCCTCCCGTGGGTTTCTGGGAACACGGTCTGCTGAGGGCAGTCCCGAGGCACAAGTGCAGCAGCAGCAGCTCCCTGAAGTGATTTGCAAAATGCCCCAGGTTGCAGAGCCACCGACACACCCGTTAACCGCTGAAGTTGACACATCTGGTGTAACTACCCTCTCAATTTCCTACAGATAATCTCTGCCAACAACCCCATTGAACAGTTACACCCTGTAGTGGCCACAGTAAACCCTATTGATGCAGTTCAAATCAGTGTATCTATTTCCCTTTGCTATGAGAACAGCAAAGATCTACTTACCCAGTGAGTGAGGGTGCAGCAGGCTGAGCCACACAGCTCTAGCCCCTCCGTTCTGCCTCTCCAGGGACTTCTTGTTTTACAATCCTGCTACTCCCAAGCTTTTCTTTGGGAGGATTGTTGCTGCTTTACCCCGTTTCACCCACATGTTTTTGCACATTAACAACCGTGTCATACACTTAAGGATTAATCAGCAAATGTAGTGGGGAAAAAGGCCAAAAAAGATGTACTTTTAATACTTGCATTTGGAAACACAGATGAACCTCTGCTCTGAGACTCCTCCAGTTCCCACTGCAGGAGGCAGAACCTCCTCAGTCTCAGGTGGACACATGGATCCCTCCCCAGGTCTGCAAGTGCTGGGGGGTAACTGAGGCAGCACCAGTGCCCCATGGGGTCTCCAAGGATGGTACACAGCTCGTGGCTACAAGCACTGGGTGCTGCCTGCCCTGCAGTCGGTGGCAGTAACACACCCACATGCCTTTGAGAGGGAGAAGCCTGAGGTTTTGGCCAGGACAGACACAGCAACAAGTCTGATAGCAACTCGAGAGGAACCAAATCCACTCCCTTCAGCTACAGAGACACCCCAGTACATGAGTGTGCTGCCATGACCCAGGGAAATGACCATCTGCAGCAGGAATGCACTCTGCAGTAGCCTCAAGACAATTCACAGATGTTCAAAGTACTTCACCAAAACTCACTTTGGGGGAAAACTCAAGACTTGACTAAATGTAACTCTTTTTCCCTGAAGCTGAGGATATGTTACAGTAAGCAGGGCTGGAGCTGACCTGTTAAAAAGCAAGCACACACTGGTGGGTTTTGCACCTTCAGCCAAAGCTCCAGCTCTGTGCTGCATGAAGGGAGACACTGCACAGGACTGAGCACAAAGCTGAGTATCAACTGCCAAGCACAGCTAACCCAGAACTTCTTTGCATCTCCAAATAAAACACAAGTATTCAAACCAACTAAATCAAGAACTTCAGTTTTGGAACCAGAATTTGCTTTCCCGTTTCACTATTTAATAAGGCAATTTACATTGTGGGGTGTTTTGGTGGCTCAGCACCTGCTCAGCCTTGGTCAGGCAGGGAGCAGTAACCAGGCTAAGATGCTGTCCCATTAGACACATCACAAGCTAGGTAACAGCTGCACCCAACCACTGATGCCAAACCTAACCTATTAAAACTATTTTAAAAGTTTTAATAATTTAAATCCAAGTACACTTTAAAACTTTTTTAAAAGTTTAAACTTTTTTAAAAGTTTAGTTTTTAAACTTATAGAGTTACAGAAGCTGGAATTCTGCTCAACTGTCTAACAATTATAATTATTAAATAAAACCAGAAACTATGCTTTTTGACATCATTATTTTGCAGTACTAATTGAACTCTAAAAAGCCAAAATGCTACAAAAACACGTTGTTCTGTATCATCTCAACTCTTCAACCACAGTAAGCACTGGACTACTAAAGCAGAACCTAGTGGTGGTTTGTTCTAAAGAGAGGCTCAGCCCTAGAGCTCTGCCCCAGCAGCTGAGCCACAGCAGAGTAGTGCTCCGGGAGGGACATCTCCAGCGTCCCCATCACACACATGGTGCCCACACTGGGGACCAGCGACTTGGGGGGACATCTCCAGTGTCCCCACCACATACGCTGCCCACTCTGGGGACCCACGACTCCGGTGGATACCACGGGACCACGGACGGGAAGAACCAACAGGAGGAGACAACATTTGATAAAGTCATTTTAATGGAAAATGTAAAACCCCTTTCAACTTCAATGTACAAAGCATGTGTAACACTTGCACTTTTAACAAATTAAAGCAAGCCAATGTTTTAAAAAAATACATCATTGAATGTATATATGTATATATTTACATAGCATATTAAGTTTAATATTTAGCTTTAAAAGTTCACATAAATTTTACCAAAATGAGACAATTTTTAAATAAATTACACCTTTTGAAAACGTTTAATTGTACACTGAATAGCTTCAATAAAATACTGAAGTGTCTGTATTTAATATCTACTTTATATACTTTATATTTTACAAAGTTTACAATTATTTGGCAGTAATTTTCAGATTATGACATGACTGCTGTGCGGACTCAGCAAGATCCCAAATGCAGGCAATAGCTGGTGTTTGTGTCCTACTCTCACAGTAACTGTCTCAATGTAGTGAAAAATATCTGAATTATTTTAGCAAACTGTACAAGTCACATTTACATTTGATCAACAATATAGCATAGAATTTTGTGGGTTTTTTTTCCAAAAATAAATACATAATCTTAAATCTTTGACATTTCACAAACTTCATGTACATTATAATACAGGACAGCAGAACGCTGCTTGTTTGAAGTCTAACACGTAATCACAGTGGCTGTGATATGAAGCTCTGCCGTTGCCGTGTCGTTAAGGAGTAAATAGGATGACTATGTTTTCTTGGCACTGATGGTTTGTGAAGCTAAATTAGTGTGCATACTGTTCCTAGGGTAGAAAAACAGCCTCCACGGGACCTTCACACACCAAAGCAGGGCGCACCTAGTTCTCATCCATGTCTTCCATCTCACCTTCGTGAATCTTCAAAGCTCTCACCATTTCTTTAACTGCGTGATACAAGATATTTTTAACCTGCAAGAACACCAGACAGATTGTGTAAGGCCCGTGACCTAGGAACTCTGCAAAGCAGCTGCACCTAGGGCCGAGCCCTAAGCCTCGTGGATGGAAAAGAAAGGAAGCCTACAGCAAGCCAGTCCAAAAGGGAACACCTTGTCACTCATTTTACCATGCAACGTGAAATAAATAAAACCAGCAAGACAAGGGGAGAGTCTTTTGCACCCTGGGCATTCAGGCTGCTCTCATTGTTATTCTGTGTGAACAGCAGCGAGGAAGCAGCTCCACGCACTGCTCCACATCTCAATGAGCCCCAGCATGCCCCGCCTTCCCAGCAGCTTCTCCAGCAGAATTCATTTCCTACCTGCAGTTTATCATCATAATTGATTTCTTCCTTGGACAGCCTCAGCTCCTGCGTTAAGTGAAACGACTGCACAAGGTGTTCTGGAGACACAAAGTCTTCAGTTACTTGAACGCAGCTGTGAAAATTTTGCACCTATCCAAAATAACAAGAAGAGAAGACTGATAATTAGTATTTTGGGGTTATCCTGTGGCAGAGATACCTGAGAAAAGAGTGGGCCTGGAGATCTCAAACCACAGGCTTATCAGACTGCAGGGCGTCTGCTGAGGTTTGATGCAGAGCAATTAAGTGCGTTGGGCTTATCTGAGCTGGATGCTGGCGAGAGCACTCTGAGCAGCGCACGCCCGCTGTGCCAGCTCTGACAGCAATGCCCTCTGCCCTGACCCAGCCTTGTGCCTTCCACTAGCTGCATGGCTGCTGCCATGGTGCTGCATGCTGCTGCACTGGTGCTCTAGGATGCTGCCGGGCACAGCTGCTGTGGCTGCTGAAGACAAGCTGCCCATGGAAATGTTTTAAAGAGAATAAAAAACAAACTGTAAACAAAGGAGTGGGGTCAAAAGGGCAGGGGAAAAAAACACTTTATTTCTCTGAACAGTTCTAGCTGGTTAGATGCAACTGTTGAGAGAGATGGACACCATCTCCTGCCACCCATGCTGCACCTAGAGGACTGGGGAGAGGCAACGACACTTCCTGGCTGTGGCCCGACTACCAACTGCCACTTGTCCTCTTCAGAACATGCAGCACGGCAGGTTTTCACCCTTGAACCCTTACAATTCACAGTGATTCTTCAGCACCTCAAAAATCTAATTTCCCCAAATTCCAACGACTGTTCAGAAAGCTGTGCAACATCAATTCTGCACTGACAGAGCCTGGGGAGAGAGCACATCTGCCAGCCTAGCAAACAGTCCCAGCCTGCTCGGTACTGATGAAAATCTGCATGTTTCAAAAATCAAGACCAGCAAATTTATTGGGTTTTTTTAATACCCCTGTGGTCATATCTGACATTCAAAAAACCTTTGAGGCCTACACAGTTGAGGGCACTTAAAAGTTATTCAGCAACACTGCCAGTGTCTGATTTGATAAGGCAACTCACCCCTCTAGAGGTGAAATCCCAGAGGGTATCCCTGGCTCAACACCAGCAGCCCTGCCAGTGGCCAGAGCTGTTTCATCCTGAAATCCATGCAACCAAGGATCCTTCTGGAGACAGAGGGTTTGTTGGTGCCACACAGTGTGACAGGCAGGGAGGCAGGGCGGAGGGAACAGCTGCTCAAGGCACTCTGGGCGTTTCCCAGAGCTTTGGCTGCGAGTCCTGTGCTGCACACCAGCTCCAGCCCCCTTCCCTCCCGAGCTTCTCACCTCTCTCAAGCCTCTACCTGCCCTCATTTCCTTTCCACCCCATGCAAATCCCACCCCGCTCTTTCACTTTCTCCTCACTGACACCAAGTTTTACCACCACCTCCCTCTGCTGCAGAGCACGCAACATCTGCTGCCCTCAGATCTTTCATTCTGCTGTGCCTTCAACCTCCTTCCCTTCCAGGGCCTGCTGTACTGGTGCTTGCTTTAGTCTCTATGGAGAGGGCAGATTTCATCTGGCCAGGCTGGTACTGAGCACAGGTTACCCTGCTGGCAGCCCACGGGCAGCTCTGGTCACAGTATCTCCGCCAGGAGCTGACACAGTGCCGCGCACACGTAGCGTTTGGCAAGGGTCCCCGAGGCTGGCAGGGCCAGGCCTGCGGCGCTCCCGCAGCTGCGCCAGCTCCAGCCCACGCACAGCAGAGCTTTCCAGAGGGCCCTGGAGGGTGGAGCGTCGGAAAAGCCTCCACGCGGGGCCAGGTGAGTGGGCGGAGAGGGAAAGAGCCCTCTGTCCTCCCCACCCAGCTGCTCCCCCTCCGCTCCTCACACTGAGGATCAGCCCTTTCCTGCCTGGCTTAGCTCCAGGGAAGCGCTCAGCCCAGCGGCTGCACACACTCAGCTCCCAGACCTTTATCCCACATCCTCATCGCAGCATTGCCAGGATGTCGCATTATCTCCAGCATGTTAGTTTACAATCTGTAATCCTGTGGTTACATCAAGATAATACCACTAGAAACGCCAACACTGTCATATCCTGCTCTGCTACAAACAAGTTTTGCAGGTAGCCTGAAAAAACACATTTCAATCATTGACTCCAGTGTTTCTAGCTTTTAATTTACCACTAAAAACTGGAAGTCACTACACTAAAACCAGGGAGGGCATCCCTAGAGGATGACGGTGGATGACCCAAAGCAGCAGGAAGAGTGAATCATTCAGCAGCACTGTAAAACCCCCTCTTTTCAGCTGGGGAAGGTTCCAAGGAGGGCTGAGGGAAGGCTCACTGTTACAAGTGCCAGAGACAGAACAAGCAAAGCAGGGGATGCTCCTAAGCTCCCCCACTTGTCCAGCCAAGAAGAAAAGGAGACAGAATCCTCAGTGCACCACTCATTGTACATTCAGGGAAGCATCTGCAGAGGACACCAGTCCAATGTTGTATCTATTTCTGGTTTCCCCGAGAGAAGGAGAGAGCAATTCCCTCCACTGGAGGTACTGCCCAAGGCTACTGCGACCGTCACAGCTCACGGGAGAGGCTCTGCCTCCCACCCATCCCTGGAACAGCTTGACTTTGCCTACTGAAGACATCACAAGGGGGATGCGACTGCTGTCTGCAAGTACACACAGGGAGGATGGGGAAGCTGGGGGGGGGAATAAAAAAACACACACACACACACACACATATATATATATACACAGAAGGAATATGCACAACCTCCTCCATGTTAGAGCATAAAAATGCCAGACTAGCACTTCAGAAGCAGCAGTGCAACAATAGCCCTAACTGGCTCAAGGTCAGCAGTGTCTGAGCTACACTACACAGTGACCACTTCAGGCTCCTTTATTCCATCTCTCACCTCCACAACATTACTGATGAGTCAATAAAAATGTTAATCTGACACCAAATTTAGTATCAGCTCTCATCCACTTTGAATTATTAAAGATTCACGATGTGCATGTAAATCTGAAACACTTCAGATGTAAACTTAACCTGGTATGTAATTCTTGTTCAGACTCATTTTTTAGTGTTTAAAAGTGCTTTGTATAGATGAAGTGTTAGTGCTGATCCCTAAGGTCAGTATTTATGCATCTCTGTACAGAGTACACTACATATGTATATGAAAGAACACGATGCTTTCATTTCCTCCTACGTGGCAGATTCACAGGAACTTCTTACTGCAGATGAAAAGGTTCTCAGCTTCACCCACCAAGGTTTAAAAACACCACATTATTAACTCCTTGGTGCCAGAAGGTAGAATATTACCACTTCAAAAGCAATCTGAAGTTTAAAGCCAAGGAGATAAAGATAAGAATGGTCTTATTTTTGGTACTTAAACCTATGAACTGCAGGGAAGCCTGGAACATTCCCACCTACTCCATAGTTTGTATTCTGAATGCCTTTAAATAGTGCCACACGCTATATAGAACAAATTTCCCAGTATGTTGTTTTTGGTGGTTTGGGTTTTTTTCCCCTTTTCAGTCCTGTATCTGGGCTATCTCTTGTGTTTTGAGAGATCAGACCAAGGTTACTAGAGAATGCAATATGAATCTAATTGACTCTGAGAGTCCCAACTGCTTTAACCTAACAGGAGCTAAGAATAACATCAACACCCAGACACTCCTTCACCTTTATGAAGCAACATCAAGCCCTGGAGACACAGTACAGGGAAAGGCAACCCAGAACAACCCAAGATTTGGTCACCACACCCCCCTGTTTCTTCCTATTGCCAGAAAACGAATCCACACAGATCACCCAGGGTTAACACCCTGTGAAACCCACCTGAGGACCCACTGGAATGGATCTAGTCTGGGTATGGTACCTGCTGCTTTCAATGCCCCAACAACTGACACTGACACAGCCAGCAGACAGGTTAGGGATGTAACCCTACAACAGCACTACAACACAGTCATGTTTTCCCCACAGAAAGCCCTACTGCCCAGTCATAGTGACATGCCAAGTCATTGCTTCCTCTCTACCCAGAAGAAGTGGCAGTTGGAAGCCGATCTGCAGGTCAGAAGCCAAACAGCATCTTCTTTAGAAAGGCCTGGTCTCACTTGAACCAGGGTAGAGATCAATGATAAATCTTTAACAACAAGATGCTTTACAACCCCTACTGTAGCGTGGGGATGCTCCTCATACCCTGATAGTCAGGTAGCTAACTAGTGGGGCTTGTACATTGTGAGAAAAAGACACCCAGCAAACAAAATAAAGCCTACATGCTGGGAGAGGGCTGAAGGTTGCCAGTATCAGACTGTTTCTCTAGCACTGCCCTACTGGCAGTACATTTTTCTTATGTAACTAAGAATTAAATCAGCCCAGCTGCTGCAAAGGCAATACCAGTCCTCCTGATGATAAGGAAAGCTGCCTGAGGGACAGTGATGACTCCTGGTGATTGATGCACCTTCTGTGTAAAGAGGAGCTAGCTTAGTGTGGCACAGGAAAACAACCTCCAAATCCTGTTACAGAAACATCTTGTTACACCCAAACCATCTCTACAGTTCTACAGCTGAAGACAAAACCAATGACACCTCACACCCAGGTGTTACCTGCTTGAGCTGCCCTCCCTCCCCTTTCTAGGCTTAAGTCAACTTTTGGTTTAGAAGAAAGAAAAAAACTAACCTGAATTTGCCATAACTAGCAGTGTGTTGTTTAGAAAATTGCTAATGAAATTACAAAGTGGTTGAACAGTTGTCACGTGGGGCTGACAATCCATCCCTATACACTAGTAGCTACCGGTAGAAAATCAAATTTGGCTAGAGATGTGGTTCTGCCTTGGAAAAGACAGTTATTCCATGAGCTTGGTGTCATGTGTCTGGCAGGTATGGCCGCAGGTTACCTGATGGAGTGCTCCTGCTGGCAGGATAACAGCATCCCCAAGGAACTGAATGACTGTGCAGGTTTTCACGCCATACTCCTCCAGAAGCCTCTGGCGGAGCTTCTTGTTGACGTACCAGCTCTGGTCCCGGATCGGGTCGTGCTCTGGTAACACTTCCAGGCCCTGCTCTTTGGCGATCTGCAAGCACACAAAATTCCCACGTCACTCCGAAGCTGAACCCTTTCCTGGTCAGTTGTAAATACACCTCACCTGCAAAGCAACACCACTGTGTTCCCGATAGTCAAATGAGAATTTTAGTTCAGGACTCAAAAGAACCAAAAGAAGCTCAGAGGTCTCACTGAAATGAAGACATGGGAAGAACTCCCACTTCAGAATGTAGAGCTTTAAAGAAGGTGGCAAAATTGTTTATTAATAAGCAATGCTTTCTGTGTGGCTTCTTTCACCAAGACAATCACATCTGACCTCAGGAGTCCCCCCTACACTGCACTTACTCAAGCTGGCAACCTTCAGCATTGACACAGACACTCAACAGCACAGCTTCAGCTCAGGAGAACTGCAGCAGACTGAACAAAGAGGCATATGGTCCTGGGCAACCTGCTCTAGGCAATTCAGGACAAAAGGCCCTGAAAATGTCCCCTTCTCATCTCGCTCTGTGCTACCAGCCCATCAAGGAATGCAGAAAAATTACGGAAAGAAAAGCAGGTACTTCCTATAACAACCATTTCTCACCATGGGAGCAAATAATACCCTTAAATCAACTAGCAATTTATCAATCATAGTGATTCAAAGATCAAAGAAAAAAAAGCAATTGAAAATAAAAAACACATTCAAGTCACCTGTGATGATTCAGGATAAAATTACCTCATTAAAAACATAGATTTTTATTCATACTGATATTAAATATACTTAAGTGACACAGAGCTTGAAACTGTTCTCATGCATTATCTTCTTCTTTCTGTACTAATGAAATACTGAGATTTTCTCTCTTATCAGCCAAAGCAGTCACAAGATCTAGTTATCAATTACTCTCCAATTCAGTATTTCAAAAATACCAACACATCAAAAGTACAAGGTAGTACACCATTAATTTTTGATACCATGGTAAGCTGTGGACACAAAGGACAAACTTTACTATACAGCATCTTACATGCTTCTGCTTTAAACCTGCTGCTCAGGGACTTTCACAATATCCTTTAATTATACTGAAAGAAAAAATGATGAAAAACACTCATTGTCAACCTGTTCCCTCACATTTATGGTTTATTTTATTATTCACAACTCTCTTCTCCAAGCTGAAAAGCCACCATCTATTTATGAATGAACAGAAAACCCTCACTGTATAATTAATAATCACATGGAATTAGCTGTATTTTATTTACTAGTGCTTATTTCATGCCACAGTTCAGTTTACCAAAGAGCAATGTTTGTTTGAGTCACCAAAGGACAGCTGCTCTGGGACTCAACACTGCCTTATTGTCCAAGAAAATTTTTACTGCTCAATTTCTTAGACTCTTCCTGCTTGCAACAGAGACCTTGGCTTCCAGCCTGCTTACAGATTCCTTTGCTTTAGCCACTTAAAACTCATCTGATTTTTCCCACACAGTAGAAGACAGTGAAGACAAGAAGTTTTTCCCCAAGCAACCATGTTAGTGATATTTTGGTATGGATCATGAAAGCATGCTAAAGACAGGGCACAAAAATACTTTCAAGATGGTATCTCTAAATTCGATGCAACTGATGACCATCAACGTCCCAGGAATGGATATTCATCTTACATGCTAAGTAACAACCTGAAAGGTTCTGCAGTGCCTCTAGCCTGTCCATTACATGCTGCACCATAGCTAAGGCTGAAGAAGTTTGCTGCCCTGAGGTACATTATCCCCCACCACTTTCATCTTCTCTAAGAGCCAAGGCATGTTCTTTGAGCTGACATGACACAAGAGTCCTCATGAAGGTCACTGGCTGCTGAGCGCAGGGTCAGGCCTTTCTGCATGGGACAATTCATAGACAATTTCAGCATCTGAAAATACAAGATTAGATCAGTGACAGAAAGGCATTATCCTGCAAGCCAGCCTTTGATTAGAGAAGGACAAGAACAGCCTTTCACACCCTCCTGAGTCTGCAGGCTACCTGACATTCTTGGGAAGGCAGTACATACCATGTTACACACTGTATTTGCTGATGATGTAGCAGGTCAATTAAAATTGCCTAAGCACAGAGGTGGGATTGATGGCTTTTGCCAGCCCCCTTTGATTTACCAGTTACTTGTATGATATTGATGAAGTATGTGTTATAAATCTAACCTTCTGCAGAAACTCCCTTATCTTGTCAGCATCTTTGCCAGCGTAAATGTGCCATAAAGCACCAGGTAATTCACTCGAGTCTTTCAACCGCTTCCTTAGAAGGTCGTCCAAATCTTCCTCTTCAAACTTCTTCAAAACTCCTAAGATTCAACAAAAATACTTCTTAGAAGTTAGGCAGCAGAAAAACTTAGAAGTAAAGACCTTCTTTTTGAGTTTCTTGTGTGAGATTGAGCAGCTTACTGAATGCAATGGAAGGCCCCAGGAAACCCTTTTGTTTGGTGCTTGTAACTAGTTCCTAGAACATGAATGCCAGAAGCACCTTGGAAACAATGTTTTATCTTTACACTTTTTTACATTTCTTGTATTTGATAGAGTGCATCCTCCTACCTGAAATAAACCAGCAGGGCTGGCTCATTTTCTGCATGAATAATTAGAAAATGAAAAAGGTGTTTTCCTGCAGTCTGCAAAAGCAGTGTTTTGAGTGCTGTTCTGCAGCTACTCAAGGTAGAGCTCTCCCAATATGCCCAGGTGCTGCTGCTATTAACTCAGTGCATATGGAAGTGAAAACAAAGCAAATACAAGACAGCAAACCTCACTGCAGCTCAATTAGTCACACCCAAAATCCCACATTTGCCGATTACAGAGTAAGAGCACAAAAGAGTGAGGGGAAAGAAACTATTTCAGTGATTTAAAGACTGTATCACATGAGCAATAAACCTCATACAGACAACTAACACACACCAATTTAAGCTCTCCAGTGCTGAAAAATTACATTACAGTCCAAATTCAATAGAGCAAACACAGCGCGTCCAGAGGGAGCAGAATAAACAAAAGGTTTGGCAAATACATCATCCTGACATAGCTGTTAGAACTACCACAGCTTCCAGAGAAAATCCTTCATCCTGCACTCTCATTAGCTCTGCCAGCCCCAGCACAGGAATAGTACATCAATTATAGCTAATGGGCAAAAGAGTGAAAAGAAGCTGATATGCCATTTCATAATTCATCAACTGCAGTGTACTTTATGCAGAATTAATGTGTGTGAAATAGTCAAAACAAAGTATCTTCCAGGTTTAAGCAAGTACTTCTGGCTATCTTTCTCTTCAGAAAGGTGTCAATTTTAGAAGTGACAGATCATTCACTCCATCTCCCCCTCTGACAGTGAGCTCCCCCATACCTGATTTGGAAAGCACTCCATTTCCTTTTGCTATGCCAACGTAAACAAGGATGTTCACGACATCAGAAACTTCAATATGGAGATTTGTGGTTCCTATATCATGGTCTTTAGTAGCAGCCACACCTATGTTACAAGATCAAATTTGAATGTGTTGTATTGCATATTTGCCTTCAAACAGAAGCACGCAACAGCTACATGAAAATACATTTCTGAAACTACCCTCAGCATCAGGGGAACACATTTGCTGTACAGACAGGCTTTAATGTGAAAACACTGAGCTATACAGAGTACCAACACACTTGTGTTTCACTTGCTAAAATAAGAAAATGGTACTTTTTATCAGAGACCTTGAGATATCTCCTCACACAGGCAACTGTCCTTACATAGCAGTTGTGTCAGAGCAAACCATATTTCAACAGACTAACTGAAGACACTTTCTGACCACTACGTACCTTCCCAACTTCTCAGGTTGTTCAAGGCAGAAGTACAATAAATATAAAAGTTTATCAAATCACGTGTCACTTCTTTGTCTAGCTATAAACCAAGTTATGATCAAAATAAATCCCCAAGCAAAGGGGAAAAATAATTATAGTTTTAAGAGGTGAAAACACAAAAGCTCAAGTCAAAAGGACATTTGAGAACACTAAGCCTTGCAGCATTGTTACATGAAATGTTACAAGCTCTTCAGACCCATTTACTATGAACACAGTAATATTTCATGAAGTGTTTTGTCATACAGCACTGTTAGACAGGACCTGTTTTGGGGTAAAAATAGCTAACCATTTGTAAGTTTCACAAGACTATAGCAGCCCCAGGAACATACAGGAAGAAATACAGAAGCAAATTAACTCTCATGCCCGAGATGCATGTGCTGCTAATATGCAAGTCAGTCAAGTATTTCCCCAAGATTGAGTGAACAATTCTCTTCCAATCCAGCTCAGCTTTCTATCAAGCACTGTAACAGGTGATGCTCAGTGATTGGAAGGGAAGAGGCAAGTGCTACATTTGCAGGGCACACTCACCGTATGCACTGCACAGTCTGGGTCCCAGATCTGGACGGACAAAAAATCCTGGTAGATGAGAAGCCAAGTTTAATTTTCCTTCTGGACTACAATATTCAGGCAAGGGTAAACTTTTTAATAAGTCCTCATATCTGGAGGAGAAAGGAAAAAAGAACGTAACTGAATTTGTGTCATTACATAGAACAAAATTAAAAAAAAATAAAAATCACAGCATGGAGACTGACTTAAGAATATCCAATATTAAATTCAAATACCTTGCTGGCATCATAGCCTTGAAATCTTCACCAGAAGGCCAATCTTTCAGTTTTAGGAGAGCAGTTTCCCCATTTTTAATTTTTTGCCGTTCTGCAAGCAACACAGAAATGACTAAAAATTAATACACTGCAGGTGTTTCACTTCATTCAACTCAAATATACAACTCTTAATATCTATTGACTATAAAGATTTAATCTATAAAGCAGGAGTTAATTATTTTGAGACTCAGTATAATCAAGTTCAACTAATGGATGAACAGTGACATGTGTTTGGTTTGTAAGACCTCATTTTTTAGTAATTTAATAACTAGTGTATTAGTGCATCTTTAATTCTGCAAAGGTACAAAAATACACCCTTCCACCACATTAACTGGAAACAGATTACCTAGCTTTCTTTTTTTTTTAAATAAAGGTCCCTTCAAAGCCTCAAGATCCATCAAAAAAATATTTTCAAGTGCAATTTCTAACACTGCCCATATTCACAATCAATAAATAGAGTGAAATATTTGAAGTAACGTACTTGAAACGTCTTCAAAACCATCCCAGAACTCCTTGACATTAGTGTTTGAAATAATACTGTCTTTGCAATTCAAGATATCAGCTTGCTGATTTCCAAAATCTAGACTGATTGACTCAGCTTTCCACAGGCTGAAGTTCATTTTCTTGTGCATACCGGACACCAAAACAGGCTGTAAAAAAATAAACAAACACAAACACACGCTTATTGTTTGGCAAGTAAAGAACTCCTTCAATTAAGCTGGAATAGGAATGCATCTGGAACACACACACTGTTCCTGCTGAGCTGGTAACACTTTCTCCAACAGCAGCCACACCCAGGATGTCATACACACACACACACACACACACACACACACACTTGAAAAATTAGTTTCTCTGTAACAGGAATTTCTTATTTAGTATTAGCAGTTAGCTGCAGTTTAAACTACACAAGGTTTGTACTTGGGCTATACTTGACCAGCTTTTGCTCACTGCTAACAATACATTTTCAAATAGACTCAGGCAGATTTGTCCTATAACACAAACTCCCCCAGAGATCATAATGATGCCACTTTATAGACCAAGTGGCCCAATACCTACCCTTCCTTGTTTCCAGCATTCTTTGAAGAGCTTCCAGTTGTTGTTGTTTTTATGGTCTCTGAGCCACAAAACATGCTTGTCACAGATCCACGAATACTCGATATCACTGTACCGTTTGCTGCAGTCATCCTGAATACATTTTCTATCATCCTTTGGCTCATCTTTTATTTCAGATTTTACATTTATCTTTGGTGCTCTATTTGGTGGAATCTTGTTTTCTACTACTGAAGCAATTATGTCATCAAGAATGTTTGGCATAGTCCTTCCACTCTTGCCACTCTATCAGAGAACAAAGAAAATGGATGTTTAAAGAATGTAAAAATGAATAATGTCAATGCAATTTCTTTGGCAGTAGAATGACATTTTATTACCAATTCTACTTTGTAGAAAACAGCATGTATTCTTACACAGAAGTTATGAGATACACAGTTATTACAAAGGTCAATATATTGGCATCTTCCTTTATTTTGTCAGGTTAAGGCTCTATCTAGCTTCGTGGACAGTTTCTTCATAGTATGTATCAAGAATCACTACACATAAATAAAACATTATGGCATGTCACATATGCCATAATGCATATAACTTTTTAATGATGAGTATTTAAAGCCATACTGTTATCAGACTCCTTGAATCCAATGTACCAAAACAAATCCTCATCATGGTTATATCAAAAAAGCCACGCATCTTATAAAGACTTACTGCTGTTCCTGTAGAGTAAACTGGAGCAAAAGCAATACCAGCATCTGTAGAGCCCAGGCGCAGTTTGCCCGCTGTTGTGGTTAATAAATCTCGTAAGGTTGAGCCCTGCTCATTGTTCTGAGATGTGGGAGGGGAGCTTTTACAGTTTGGGGACTCTGAATTATCCTGGTCTTTCTCTTCTTTTGAATGTTTTCCAGGACAGTCTTTGTTCTCTAAAATAAAAACAATCACCACATTTTTACACCGTTGTAATCACAATGAAGATATAGAACAGCATTTAATAGTGGTGGCAGTATGCTGAAGGCTCTAGTATTTTATTCACCTGAAAACACACCAGAGGATGAACTAGATCCTTCAAAATGCAGTCAGTGTGACCATGAAAAGACCTTCCTCAGCATCTCAGACATGCAGCTGAGTGAGTACCTGTCACAGAGATGCTGGAGGCGGAAACACGACACGTGCATTCCACTGCTCAGCAGACTGATGTCACCAGAAGGCACTGCAGTCTCAACATTAAAATTAAGGGTTGGGAGGGAATGAACATTTTATTTTCTTTTTGCTGAACAGAAAAATTGGGCGATTTTTTCCTAATTAATTCAATTATGTCTCACTGGTGCCCCTAAAGTCACAGATATGGTATGAACATTTCAAACACCTACCTTTCTTTTCTTCCCTGGCTTTCTGCTCTGCAAGATCAGCCAACCAATGCAGTGGTGACTGGGACTCAGGTGGTGTTAACTTGCTGTCTGTGCTCACATCACTCCTTGGACTTGTATTACCATTTGTCTCAGACTTCTGAGGAGTATTCTGCTGTTGAGACTCAGGCATGCACAGAGAAATTTTATTACTGTGGTTGAGGACGTTCTGCAAAACCTGTAAGGAACAAATTTATTTTTAAGTACATAAATTTGCTTTCATGCATTTCAAAGACAAGGCCAGTGTATAATCATTGTATATCTGAATTAAAATGCAATGGGTAGCTTTCAAATGGAGAAAGCCACAAGAATCAGAACACCTGAACAAACTGTGATGTATCCACAGGTTTAAACTCACCTGAGACACACCATTCATGGCAGGAAGCTTTCCAGCTTGTGTGCTCTGCTTGCTGGTACACTGACAATGGGATTTAATCTCAAATTTTTCTCTAACACTGTGCATAGCATCTAGAAGATCTGTCAAAACTGAAAGACAATTAAGAAGAAAACCATCAGCAGCCCTCAGTCATCTTGTGACACTCTTGACAATACACACACTGTGATGCTAAAATGCTATCTCCAAACCTTTCTAAAATTTAAACTATTAAAAATGATACATTTAACACTGAAAGATACTATTTAAAAGACTGTCCACTCCACCTTAAAAGCTTGTGCAGAAAGAGACAAGAATTTTAATTAAGTGCACACTACTCTTCTGAGGAATTGAACATTCACTCTGAATTCCCATGGCATGGCACACACCAAGCAAGGCCAGGCATTCATTATTTACCCCTCACTGTTCAATGGGTGCATCACTGCTTCATTTAATAAAAACTTTAGACTGAAGTGAGCTGTGTCTTGACAGAAAAATTACTATGATGAAGTCATTGAAGGCTATTGGGTAATGGGTACACACAGCAGAACAAAACTGATGTTATGTAGGCAGTCTTCACTGCTGTTTCCAGGTGAGTGGTTCACTTCACAATTTAAAATTAAAACCAGTTTCAGTCTGGAACCTGTTCTGGGGAATGTCACAATTTGAATTTATTATGGAATCTAACCAACTTTCATTTCTACCTGAACTAACATGCAACAACCCATAAAAGAATGACTGGGTCTGTATTTCCAGCTTAAAATAACCTGGGAATTTACCTAACAAGTTTGAGGGCACATTAGAGTTTTCTGTTCCCTGCTCTGCATCAGTGCTGCCAGAGATCACAAGTAAAGTTGCTAGCAATCACCACCACACGTAACTGTACTTCTCCATAGAACTTTCTTGCTTGCAAGAAAAACTCTGAATTTAGCTGGATTTAGGATTACATCTTAGCTTTTATTTATCATTAGTTTCTTCACTGCATTTTGTTTTAAGATGCTCCATCAGATGTCTAATGAAAACAACACACCACACCAATCTTTTTTTTTCCCCTTTTTTTTGGGGAGGGGGAAGGCAGTCAACAGGACAAAAGACAGTGGAAAATCCCCCAAAATATATTGCCACATAATGCTCTCCAGCAGTACCATTCAAAGATTTCCTTTTAACAGCTAAGGTCACATTTATTCAAAGCACCCTAGCTGTTCTAATTCTGCTCCAAAAAGGTACAGTCACACCAAGTACCCCAAATTTCTTAACTGCCTGTCCCCAAAACCCCTTCAGACATCTGTCAGCATACTCCTCTTCCCTTGCTGTTGAACTGAACCACCTGCCTTCCAGTGATGATCTGACACAGTTCAAAGGTTTTTACATGGAAAATTAGAGTTTGCAGTTGGTCTTACCAGAGCCTGGAATAATCTGTGTTGGCATCAGGTGTTTGTGATCATGAGGCTGTCCCTTCACACACTTCATCCAGGCATACAACTCCTTATCTGAAAAATAGCATTGCCACTTGTTTGACTTCACTTGCAGTGGTACAGACAGAGCTAACAACCATTTTTCAGATTTTAGTCAGAAATATAAGTCTTCTGTCCTGGTACTGTGTGACAAAGACTTGCCACACAGCACCTACTTTTCACAATAAGGAAAAGAGTAAGATGCTTTAACAATACAGTAATGTGGCATATCAGGATCTATAACAAAGACCCTTGCCAGTAACCCCACAGTCTTGAAGTGTATTCCCTTTATTACATTTAGCAAGCTGCCAATGTAGCATAGGCCAAAATCCCTTACAGTTGCTATAGAGGCTGGGAGACTCCCTCAAATTCTAACCCAAAGAAGTTAGGCTGAGATTTGCTTGGTTAATTTATTTGACACAATGCAGAAGTGGCTGTCTTTGCCCACAGAGGGCCAAACAAGCCAGAAAGATGAACCTTTAACTGAATCAGTTCTGATATGGCCACCATGCAGCTGCACCATTGTTACTGGTGGCACAAAGGGAAGTTGCATCCTGGATTTATGCCAGATTAAAGCAACCACGAAACCACAGTTCTGTATGTACTGGTTGAAGTTTGTGTGTGGCATCAGAGTGCCTAACTAGTAGGAGAGACAGGAGTTCCATAAACTTTAGCAAGACAGTCCCTGCCAGAAAAATATGCAGTGTAAAAGCAAGACAGAACAAGAACGAGACCGAAAAATGTCTGGCCAAGCAACTGGCCACCAATCTGCTAGGCAATTTTGGGAAAAAACAGGAATGCAGTTACTCTCCCAGTCTTGTATCCTATCCACTGAACTGCTAGTTTTAAGAAACTCTTCAAATCTTTTTACTAGCTTGTTCAGCTCCAGCAATGTCAACTAAGAATTACATTGTAAGAAGCATTTAGCATATTTAAAGCATTACTTTCTTACCCTGGATTAGAGATAGGCAAAGTACCACATTCTTTCAGGTAAGTATTAGATTTGTTAGCCATTTCACAGCTTTTGTGACTTCTAAAACATTGAAATATGTAACTGGTCACAACCATAAATCAAATCAACCACCAAAACAGAACCTATCTACTGAACGTATTTTGTTGCTGAAATGCCATAACGTGACATTCCACTTGATGGTGCCATGAACTGTCTGTAGGTAACAATGGATGCACATTCATTCATTCATTCACACAGTAAAGTGATGAGAGAAGTCATTGATAAATACCTGAATATGGAATATTTAAACCTCTAACATTCCTGCTGAAGTGGGGGAAACCAGTGTATTCTCTGTTATGTTTAGCAACTGTGAAAACAACTGCCAGTTCCAGGAAAAATGGCTTAATATAAAGTGCTATTATATAGGGATGGGTGGGTGGTTCTGAAATTTGGAAGAAAGTGCCAAAGGAGAGACATAGTTCACCTGAATCCTCCAGCAACATCAGAAATAAAGCTGCAGAGAGGGAGGTTGCCCTCCTGCTGCTTTGGCACATGAGGTTGTGATGAACAGTGAGATGAAAGTCTGCCCTGTTAGGAGGCTGAGAAGAAGCCTGCTTCTGTACACTGCATTTTTTAAGCTTTGAAGACATTTTACCAAGATTTTCCTGGCTGGTAAACAGGCACACTATAAAAAGCCTCAGACTGTGTGTTCCCACCAGGGTAAATAATGTTCAGCTACATGCCCAGCCACGTCAGATGGACGGGATGCACGCACACCAACTTGAGCCAGTGAAGAACTGCTGAAGCTGCCTCCAACATCCCAGCATTAACAACTGTACTTGGGGTTGGAAAACACCAACTTTAGTCCCCTGGAAACATCAAGGCTTTGATAGAACATCCTTTAGCCGCAGTCTAGGAAGCCTCTTGCTGCAAGACAATGGCAAAGGGGATGAGGCTCTCCCTTTATCAAAGATTTGCCACCCAACAGTTAACTTTGTTTTCCATTTGACATCTGTAACACGACATGCTGACAAACATGGGAATGATTTTCAGAGCAGCATTACACTGGAAGCAGTTCCTGGCACAGCGTGTGACCGAGGGCCTGTGCCAGGGCACCGTGCCTGCCACCCAGGGGAAGGCAGCTCCTTTCCAACGAGCAGCCCAAGCTGCTGAGAGCTGAATGGCCAGACCAATCTGCCATGCCATTCCTCCTGTCAACTGCAGCCAGCACAGGGCACTCCAAGGCAGTCCTGTTATACTCCACTACAGCCTAGCCCATCGAAGCACAGGAACTGGATTAAACTGAGTATGCCTGTAAGATGCTGGATTGATTGTGAAACCTCTCTTTTAAATGTTTTGTGAGATTATTTCCCTCCATCTCTTCTGTTATATTAAAAATGCAGGCTGCTAAGTCAATATGACAAACCATACTTCTGAAGGGTGAACTCCAGAAAGCACTGAAATCAAGCTGAGTGTTAACAGAAATGAGTTACCATAAGACACAGAGGTGTACAGAGCAGCAGACTCACAGCTCAAGAACAAGATTTATCCCAGAATGAGTAGATAATAGAATAAAAATTACATAACAATTCTATGATTTAACCTTGAGAGGCAAGGGACATGTAAATCCAAGACAATTTATAACAAAGCCACTGAAGTGGACAAAAACCTAAAATAGCCCCCATAGCAGTTGCATTCTGAATGACTGGTTCTACACCTACCAACAAAAAAGAGGCAAAAAAAATACTTAAGAGGAATCAAAGTACACAAGCAGTAATTTTACACTTTACAGAAAGGCAGTTATACCAGTGGATCTACAAGTGAGAGTAAACAGCCTATATAGTACTCTAGTTCATAAAGAACTGACCTCTAGAACTTTTTCTTTCCTTTGCCTTGTAACAATCTAGGCAGACCACAAATCCACATTTTTGGCAGACCCAGTGAATGTTAAATAATGTGGCTTCACATGCATCACACATCTCACGGACTCCTCTCACTGCTCTCTTCCATGCAATTTTGGCTGAAATACAAAATAAGCAGAATAAAAGGTCTGAAATTTAAATGCAAAGCACAGAATGATTAGTCTTTAGAGACGAAGCATTTGTAATTTTCCCCTCAGACACAACTGGGTGTGAGAAGAGAAAGTGATCCTTCGTAAACAGACCATTCACCATTAGTCTCTTACTTGCATTACACAACATCCCCAACACTGCTATCAATACACTATACAAAATTAAAGCATCCAAAAAAACACAGACATGTAATGGAGAAAGAGTATTCTTGCTTAACACAAGCAGGATGCAAGTATGACCAACTTCTTTACCATATACTTTCAACCCCATGCAATGAAGAGAGCTGGGTTTTTCACCTGACTGCCTACAGGACATGTTTAATCTCAAGGGCAGCCAAACGGGTGAGTTGGGCAGTTGAAGTCAGCAGGAGGGGGAGAGGAAGGAGATGTGTGTCCCAGAGACCTGGCTAGTACTTCTGCTTTCTGCCCCACCTCCTCCTCATATTGCCTGGAATTAGATGAGCCACCAGCATGTTTCCAGCCTGTGCCCATCTGCCACAGGCCAGAAGGATGGACTAACCGTGGCTTTGGTGGGGAGGAAGGGACTGTTAGTACATGCTCTGCTGTAGTACAGGCCCACGCTGTCACCTTATTCTGCTTTGGGAAGAGACACGTCAAACACAAGGGCTGTTGGCAGGAGTCACTACCTGGCTGGCTGCAGGCCTTGGCTCGGAGCTGCCCACTCTGGCTGGAGAGCTGGAGGCCAAGCTGGTAACAGAGGCTGCTCCAATTCCAACAGCAGCCTGGCCCAGGCCCTGGCCCAGCACAGCCACCACCACAGGGAGGGGGAGCGGGCTGGCCCACTGAGGAAGGTTTCCCTGCACACCAGCACAGAGCAGCATAGGAAGATCCAACACCCTCCAACCCCTCAGCAAAGCTGCACAACACCCGAACACATCAGACATGGACTTACCATCTTTTTTCACCCAGGACATGGCCGTTTTCTCAGATGTTACTAGCTGACAAAATTTATCACCTATGATATCTAGAATGTATTTAGAGGTTTCTAGGTCCAGTTCATCATCTTCATAGTTTTCATGTGTCCATAAACTCAGTGCTTCATCATCATACTGATCAGGAGAGGAGAAACCATCTATCCTAACCACTCCGTTCTTACTGAAAGACAACCTAAAAGCAAAACCAGGGAGTTTAACTGCATCTGTCAAATATTCTGTGACTTACAGTTTACCTCCTAATTGACCTTGCTGCTTAGGTCTTACAACAATTAAGTTTTCCGTACCTTCTTTAGCACCCTGACATCATTTTTATTTTAAAAATCAATCCTACTGCCAAATATGGTTTTAAAATTAATAGTAAGGAAGCATGAAAACTAAATCTAACTTTTTAGGCACTTTTTTGCATTCAGTTTACTCATTGTTCTCCATCTATAATATTTATTACTGCTTTAAAATTGCAGACAGGAAAATTCTCTTCCCCCTCCAAGTTTGGTTCCATCTATTCTTCATCTTCAGTTTTTCAAGTGTGTGTGTCAGCAATCAGAACAGGTATTCAAAACTTACATTTAGATACGTATTTAATGAACAAGATATGAATTTTCAGTTACACTGACTTCCAAAACTCTGTTTAAAATTCAAGCCCTACTATCTAAACACAATGAAAAAACTGCTGTCAAATTTACCAGAATTTATTTGAAACATTCCAATTTTAAATTCCTCAGCTATGCTTAAATGTTGGCAGAACTTTATCACTGATGTTTTCTCCTTTATACAGGAGGAAAGGACCAAAAACTTGTGACATTGCCACATTAGGAAGCAAATACCCTTACACAGGAGGTACTCTGAGTCCAACCTTGGAATGGTTCCTGTAGTACTACCAAGTCTTGTAACTAAAGCTTCATTATGCAAAAGTCAACTCAATCTAGGGAACCTCCTGTCCAAGAGGAGCTGGATATATATCCACAACACAGCCCACTCACAAATTCAAGCCTCTGTGCTCTGTCTCAACAGCTACACTGCATCTTAGGATATTCCCTTCCCACCGTTTGAGTTCTTGATGGGCCATTAATTATGACAAAGGAGGTCACAATGCTCTGTCCTCAGAAAACTCCCAGAACACCTTGAGCAGCGTTCCCACCATATACTGGCATAAGAACAATTACGAGTAAGTACAACTCTGTGGTTGTACAGCTTGTCCAGAAGAACTGAAGCTTGCCTTTTGAAAATCCCACTTCAAATGTCAGACACCTGTGTAATGGTGATGTGCTCTGTTTTCTGCTTGCCTAAGGTACACCGGGCAGCTGTTCTGATGTCTTTGCTATAAAGCTTTAAACAGCAATGAAGTCAATCCACAAAGAAATACAAATGTAAATACTGTTAAATTAAGGTCTTAACAGGCAGACTGACTGAGCCAGAAAAATCAGACAAGCTTTCAAGTATGCAAGTCCTTTGTCAATACAGTTTCTCAAGTTAAAACCCCACACTATCAGAAAAAAAGAGCTGTACTTACCGCCGAAAATAGTAAAATCTACAGAACACCGGTGAGTGAGTTGGTTCTTCTCCTTTCTTACTTCTTATTAACCTACATTCTCTGCATTTTTGCAAATTTGGTCCTATTTCAGAGCAAGAATCATCCTGTAAAAAGGACTCTCCTGTTTGCTTCAGCTTCTTTACTTTGCGCCAATCTTTTAACACTGAGCGAGGTATACCAGCTGCAAAAGGAAGGAGAGTTTCAGATCAAGTACTGGCAGACATGTTTTTGCAAAACCCAGCCAGTGTTCAGTATTTTTGAAAGCCTATTTCTCATCTGCATAAAATATTTCATTATTACTTCCCTTTGTTTGTCTGTCAGCACTGAAGTTTAGAAAGCAGAGCTACCAGTTAAGACTTCCACAGGCAGGAGCACAGGGATACCAGGAATACCCAGGACACTGTATTTTCTCTTATATTAGGTATACCATTCACCAAATACTCCACTAAAATAATCTTCTAAATCTTATTCTCACAAAACAGGCAACGATTTCTAGTAACACAAGAAAGGTTTGAATTAAGCTTCAAGTGAAGATGTATGCAAAAAAGGCAAGTTTAATGAATGAAAGCAGAGCTTAAAAATAATTTTAAAATCCTACTTTAAGATTTATTTTTGCTGAAGGTTATGGATATGATTATAGAAGAGCAGCTCTATTCACATGTAACTCATCTGGATTTCATGGAAAATATCTGACATAAGGAAGAAGAGAATCCATTTACTCTGTCAGGTTTGTTGGCTTTGTGAGGCTAAGCAGTACAATTCTATTTTTTATATTAAATTCAGATGTGACCCAATAACATGAGGAGCAAATCTATGGAGTAATATGTGCAGTTTTCACATATGCATTTTGCAACTGAACCCTGCTGTTACTTAACCAGCCTTTCCTTTTAATGCCTTTTCAAAGTGGCACTAGTTTTATCTGCAGATAGATAGAAGTATCTGTCATTTCATCTACCACGACTTTTCAAAGTTCATGCCCTGTAAACAGGGATCTGGTGTAAGGATGATAGAGGGGTCAGGGTGCTAACTTTGGACTTGGTACCTGGGTTCAGATCTGTATTTTGCCAGAGATAAACTGTGCAAGCTTTCCAAGTGACTGACTGCCTGTGACTCAGCTCATGGCCTACAAAATGCACTCCCAGACCATCCAAGGAGCGTGAAGATAACCAAGATTAAAACCTGAGTACAAAAGACCACAGCACAAGTCTGCTAGCCTAAAATAATGTTTTCTGCCTTGGAACCAGAAACCTCAGGTGTCTCTTGGGAGCTGCTAGACTTTCAAGCTCTATGGGCAAGAACCTGGAAGACCTCCAATATCTACATGACTGTATAAATGCCCTGCTTTGCAGGAGGAATTCTTGCAGCCTGGAGCCCCGAGTGCTCTGGCCTGCACACAGGCTCCAGGGGCTTTCCAGAACACCACTGGGACCAAGTGGCTTTTGACCCTGGCAGTATCCAGGTATGACCCATGTTGTGAAACTGCCACAGAGCCATCACACCTGTTCTTTCCTGAAAACTCCTCAATGTTTTTGTGTAAATCCTCATGGAAGGTCCTTTTCGCAAAGAAGTCTGACCAGCTCTCCCTCAGAAATTAGAACAGAGCCACCCCATGATAAACTGACAGGCCTGTCAGAAACAAACACCTCTTTAATGGGTCAGGACAGGAAGACTCCAAGTCTATGAAGATTTCAAGAGCAGACTGCAAGCCCAGGAAGCTGCTGCCAGGGGACAGCCCCAAACTTGTTCCTGTGCAGGATACAAGCTGTGCAACTCACAACAGACCATAACCACCCCTTCCCATCTCCCAGCCCAAGTTCCACACACCAGTTCAATGATGCATTAACATCTACCCCTTCCATGCTCTGGTGCCACCAGCCAAACCAAGAGGTCACTGCCTTCCCTTAGCTCGGGCAAGCAATCCTTCTACAACAAACCCAACAATACAAAGGTCATGAAGACCTAACACGTTACATGTGTATATTTGCAGTTTACTAAGTGAAACTGAGAAAGACTTTATAGGCATGTTCTCCTTGATCTTTTCCTTCAGCTGGAAGTTAAAAAAAAAGTAATACTACTATCACTGGAGCTAAGCCAGAATACCTCAGACAGACTGCAACAGTCCCAGCACCCAGTGCAACTTAGGGATCAAGTATTCTCAGGTACTAGAAGAGTAACTTTATACACTGGGCAGTGAAAAGCCAGAGACTCTAATTATGGGACTGTACTTAAAAAGTCTAGTGAAAATTAATTCCGTGGTAGAGTATCTCATACTCAACCAGAACAAAGACAAAAGAATCATCCTTGGAGAAGAATAAATTGAGATAAAATATAGGCAAGTTCTTAAAATCCCTCATGTTGGCAGACCTGTTTCTCTTTTCAGATATATCTAGTTACAAACTGCTGTATGCTACAGTATGACATTAAAATTTGTATTTCCCTAAATTTCTTTATTCTTTATACAAGAGGGGTGTTAACACCATGAAGTACACAGGCTAGTTAGGAGTGTGAAATGATTCTCCCTCAAACCTTTCATTAAATTAACCAAATCACAACAGTGGCATCAGGCTCTCAAGGAACTGCCTCTGGCTTGCCGATCAAAGGATGAATTAAAGTTCAACACTAGAGAATCTCTCCATCCAGCAGTACTCTAAAAGTAAGTGCATTAGATCTTTAAAAAAGATTTAAAAAAAACCCCAACCCTCTCAACACTAGCGGCACACCTATATGCTGTTGAATTCTGGTGGAGAGCATAAACCTGTTTGTTTACTTTTATTTTTAGGCCAAGAACCAGTTTGTTAACACATATATACAAAACACTGTATTTCTTAAACCAGGATATTTCAAATGCCCTCAAGACAGATAAATCTGGACCTACTCATTTACACAAACATGCTTTTTAGCTCTTTTCCCAGCTATAGTGCATGACAAACCCTCCAGGATTAACACTGTTCAGACTTCACATTAGCCTGTCTCTTCCAAAGCAGATTAACATACTCACTGCTGCTACTGCCGCCCTGTAACTTCAGCTTGCTTTTTTCTTTGGCACTCCTGCTAAGAACACCATTCGGTTTTACTTCTTCCTCTGCATCACCCTTTTTTTTCTGCAAATCATTCTGTTTCTTTTTGTAAGTTGGCTTCGGCTGCCGCTTAGTCCTTTGCTCTGACTTGCTCTCGCTTTCATCAGAGTCCCCACTTTCAGAGCCAGACTCATAAGTTCGTTTTGCTTTTCTCCGAGGGTGCTTATCTTCCTTCGCAAACTTATCTGCCAAGATTTTACCATCTATGCTATTTTGCAAATCATTTGATGTCGAAGCTATTAAATTGACAGTACATGGCTTAATAATTTCTGAAACACTGTTCCCCGAATTCTCTTTTTTATTAGTGTTTTTATCTTCCTCCGAATGCCTCGTTAGCCAAGCCTTTTTCAGCTTAGTGTGGTAGTTTGGCTGACTCGTCTGGGAAGCCTGCCCACTGCCTACAGAGTTCGCTTTGTTTATTGTATTACAGACGATAGCACTGTCTAGGGAGAGAGAGGTTGAAAACGTCTGATTTTTCACAGAGCTGGACTCTGTCTCACTGCTGTTACTACTTTTAAACTGAGCCGCAGCCAAGGCTGCCTTGTGCTTTTTCAAATGGACAAAGTCGGCGGAGGTGGAGAATCCCGAGCTGGGCTGAGCAGCGCTGCCCGTCTTGCCAGAGGCGGGTGTAACTGGAGCTGGAGTGCTGACCTTGCATTCCTGGGCCTGCACCACCGCCTGACTCGCTCTCGAGGCGCTGCACTCCAGTGGCACGCAGGCCAGGACCGTGGTGGAGAGGGAGTAGGTCACTTCTGAACTGCCCCAGCTGGACACGCTGGTGGTCGTGGCTGCCGACGCAGTGACGTCCGTTTTGGTACTGCAGGGCATGGTGGTGGTTGGGGTGGCGGCACGAGGAGCGCTGCCTTGAGAGCCAGCTGGAAATTTCTTTTCATACGATGTGCGGGCGCTGTCTGAGTTCACATTTGGCAGAATGATCCTCCCAGTCTCCCTGGCTTCCGCCAGTTTCAGGCACTCCGCTTGGTTTGTGAGAGCTGAAGCTCTCTCGGCGAGCCGCTCCTTGGGCGCTGCCTGCGTCGCCGCTGCGCTATCGTATTTCGTGCTGGGGGGACGCACTATAACAGATGCTGTAGCGGACTGCGACTTGCCACTCGTTCTCTCACCATGCCAATCTGCTTTTTCCTTATTGGGGGTATTGTTTGACTTCCACATTTCTGATAAGTTCTGTTCAGAAGTGCCCTTGTAAACAGCCTGGGCTTCCTTAGGCTCGGGCACTAAAGTTGGTGGCTTCTGCAGCTCCTGTATTTTGCCACCACCGGCATTAACGGGCTGAACAGGGGTGAGAGTTGGAGGTGAGAGGCTGCTGTAGCTGCTTTCCTTCTTCTCCAGGTTCTGGTGCACAGGGGGGTGAAACACAGGGGCTCTATGCAGGGCAGGCATACTCCGGAGTGTATTTGAAGAGGAGATTGACAACTGAGTAGGGCTCCTGCTGTCACTTCTAAAAGAAGTTACAGAGTGAGACTGCACTGACTGTGAAAGCTGCTCAGGTATCTTGCTCACAGAGCCTTCGCTCTCTGGTTGGTGCTTAATTAAAGGTGGAGGTTTTGAAAGAGAAGAAATGTAAGAGGGGAGAGCCTGGGGACTAGCTGCTGTTGAAGGACAATTAATCTGCTTATCAACATACGCACTCGAAGCCTCCTTTGACGGGTACGACCTCGGCGGTTCATTTACCACACTGTTAGACAAGGTGGTGAAATAGTTACTCTGCGGCAAACTCTGTGGAACAGAATGTTTCATTTTATACAGTTCTGACATGGAGCGTTCGGCCTCCTTGTCATATTTCACTGAATGGCTTTTGGGACTTGAGGATAAGGACGTTACCCTGGAATAGTTCTCTCCCTCTAGGGCCTTTATTTTAGCTGTAAAAGGAGCAACTTCAATACTCTCTTGGAGTATCCGTCTGTGTTCTTCTTTGTATTTGCTCAGTCGCTCCCCGGTCTCCTGCGGTGCCCTCGGCAGCTGGTTTAACACTGGGTCTGCAAAATGCCTGTGCACGTGGCTCTCCTTTGCTGCCTGCGCCCTGCCTGGCTCCAGCTCCGTCTTCACCGGGGCGGCTGGCACAGAACGCAAAGGCTCAATGAACGCCTTCCTCTCCAGTTCTCTGTTGGTAAAAGGGTAAGCAGACACAGCTTAGTCTGAATGTAGCATGTGCTAAACTAAGACCTTTCTTCACATGCTCTGAACAAAGTTATCTATTAACACTAAATAAACTCTTCTTTATGTTAAGCAGCATTTTCAAAAGTCTTTAGATGACTCAGGAACTCAAGTACCATTCCAAGTCACCAGGGCAGAGTGTGTTTTGCAGTACATTGACATGCCCATCTCTATCACAGGCACCCACATTCACAAATAAACTGAAAGGAGGCTACAGAAAACATCAGCTGCTGAAATGAGCCCTCTCACCCCGAGCTGAACAGCGAGCTTACTCTTTGTGATGCTCTGCAATGCTCTTGGACAGCGGTGGGCTGGAATGCGTTGTCAGTTTCAGAGGTCGAAGTGGATCTGCACTGGACGGCCGCACAGGAATGTGGCTCAGTAAACCGAGGCTGTCAGCTGAGGTCACCGGAGTGGGCTGATGTAACCACGGGCTGGGAGTATTCTGTTAACACCAACCAAAATCAACAACAACAAAATCAGATTTCAAAATAATCATGAGACCACAAGAATTACTGCATCAAGTCCTACCAATGATTGCAGCAAAGGAACGTATTTCAGCACCAAATCATACACAGTATTTTATTTTTTTATTAACTGGAACATCTTACTGTACTTCCCCCAGACTTGTGGCATACAAAATATTTTACATGCTTCAGAAGCTTTCTTAGAACTGTTTAATTTTCAAATATTCAGCAGGAACAGTTAACTCTAGAACAGCATCTCAAGCTCATCAAAATTAGTAAACCACTAGTCTGACAGCACTTAACCAGTTACTACTGAACAGACCATTAGCTCTTCAACAAACTGTAAAATCTATTTCAGAAGACACATGTGGTTTAGTGTTTTGTAAAAATTTCATCTGCATCTTTATAACAAATCTCAATATAAGGGTGAGAAGTATCTCTTTCCTGGATGGTTTCTCCCTCCCTCTACCCAAATGATTAAGTATGATAATCCTAATTAATCTGCTTTATTTTGCCAGGCATTTCTATTTGGCATAGCTTCAGCAGCAGCACACCACTAAAACCATAAATGTACACACCTGCCATACTTTGCAGCACAGCAAACACATGGTGTGCAGAGTTTTGTGCTCTGTATCTAGATCCTCAAAAGGTGGGCAATGCCAACCTCATCGCTCACACATGCTGGGATAGTCTGAATTTATGAAACTGGTTTTTAATTGACTACTTGGTTAAGCTTCTGGTTTTATGTTGGAAACTTGTGTAACAACTCTCCAGGAGAGACCAAGAGCAGCTCTCTGTCATGCTCCTCTTTCCCTCTCTCATTTGAGACCTAGTGATGAGCAAGAGGCATAGAGGAGTGAGAAGGCAGGGCACTCTGTGAAGTGGTGCTCAAGTGCTAGGGACAAGTGAAGAAGGGACAAGGACCAGAGCTCTCATGGGCACCCCTAAGTCTCTCGGTGCTGCTCCACCCCTTAATTCCTGTTATTGCCCAGAGCTTCCTCCTCTCCTCCCTTCCTCACCAGTCCATCCCTCTCCTTTTCCCCAGACTAGATGGCTCCCAGTTGAGAACTGCAGCAGAAAGGGAGCTACAGGTGCACGCACACAGCACAGGAGAGATATGTAGGTGCTACACCTCCGAAGTTGTGATTTCTGTACTTGTGTGTATTTCCAGCAGCCACTCTAGCTAGCTAGTTTGTGCTAGCAGCTTTAGTGCGCATTTCCTTGGCCTGGAATTCCCACGCTGCCCTGAGTTCCCATGAATAGCCTCTAAGCTGTATTAAAGTATTATGCAAAAAAGGCCCCTCACCTTCTCCCTAGAGGAGCTGGGGAACATCTGCTTGAGCACCAAGCATTACCCAAACAGCTTTGTGACTCCCACCTGCAACCAGCTAGGAGCATCTAGGAGTGCAGGTGGGCTTGGGGGCAAGGCTTCCTTCTGCAGGCTGGCACAGCCCAGAGCCCAGGGCCGCTGCTACAGCTGAGACACAGATCCCCTTCTGAGATCATGGCATCCACGCAAACAGACTCTGGAAATGCCCATTTTGGGTTTCTAAGATGTATTTTAAAAAGGTCTCCAGTGTGAGAGCCAGCAGGCAAGTCACCACAAGACAATTGCCACATATCAACATAATTAAAAAGCTACATGCCTCCGTATGAAGGGCTGTGGACTTCAGGCAGCCAAAGTGAAAACAGAATCCACCGTAAGTTCTTTAAAATGGACTTCAGTATGGGGTGGAGTAGACAGCAACATGAAAAGATAAACCCATCTATAGAATCCTCTCAGCTTTTCTTCTCTGCTGTGTTTGATTTTATCAAATTTTAGATCAAACTGACTTTGCATTACAAGGCTAACTCAAACTGACTGTTTGGGAAAGACTAAGCCACAATGGTTTGGCTTTTCTCAAGAATGAGGCTGGAGAAGAATAGCTTTCCCCACGATGAAACAGAAAAAAAAAATCAAACCATTCAGGAACTCCAAGCTTTGACGCAAAGGCTCACAATCTGGCAGAAGGACCACTGTCAGCCACATGCCTTTTGTGGTCCCTGTGAAAATGTGCTGCCCAAATTAGGCCAAGTTGTAAGCCTCTAAAAATCAGTATGCACATGCTCGGTGAAGTTTTGATTGAAGCTGGCAGTAAAGATCTCCAAAGTTTCTGTCTGTGCTACACATGCTTCATCTCACACTGTTCCTCCAAGGTGCCTGCAAAGAGCACACCACATCCCGAGCCTGCAGGAGCTGAGAAAACTTTTCCTGTAACTGCCGTGCCTGCCTGCCAACCATCGCCGCCGCACCGGGCGCTAGGCTGAAAAACACAAACCAGCTAATTCTTCTGAGACTTCAGTGGTTATACTCAGCATGCAGACAGAGGAATCACCCTGACTTGAATACAGAGGAGCAGAAAGCAGATGGGAAGGCAGGGATGTGTGTCAACAGGAACAGAAGGGGAGAAAAAGATATGCCAAGAGAGGGTACACAGATAGGCGTAAAGACGAGAAATGGATGTACAGTGCAAGAAAGACTTATAAATCCTGGAATCTTTCTCTTCAGAACTTCCCACTGGCTTTAGCACTCCTTTCGTCTCAGCCCTACTCCCTTATTTAGCAAGCAGACAAGGAATTCCACTCTGAAGGCGATTGTCCTACCTCTCCTAGTATTTAACTTACACAAAGGTTTTCATAGTTTGAGGTAGCAAATATTTACCCTGTGCACTTGAGGTCCCAGCCCAGTTGGTTGACCTCGTTCTGTCATCAACTAAAGCCAAACATTTCATCTTTCTTTATTTAGGAAAACGAGGCCTGGAAGAACTCCCAAGTCCTATCCAGTGTAATGCAGCAGTTACTACTGGACCTCCATTCCTAGTTCTCTGCCTACTCAGAAAAAAACATCATCACTGCACAGTCGGGTGTGACACAAACTACCAGCTCCATACTTAGAAAATCACTGCTGGCAGACACCAGCCCCAGATAAGCGTCATTAAGAAACAAGCTCGACTTACCCGTCTCATGGAAGCCTCCGCGTTAACAGGAGTTTCTGGGTGGACCCATTTGGAGGAGGGCAGACCGAGTCCTGAGTAAGCATGTGTTCCATTTGGATACTGCCAAATAATTGGATAAAGCCCTAGCTGATTATAGGAAGCAGAAGGATGAGCTTGTCCAAGAAGATGTGGAGACTGGTGTTGTAACATCTGTTGCTGGTGCTGGTGCGCTAACGCCAAATGGCTTAAGCTGCTCGCGTGAGCAGTCTCTAGTCGCGGGTGGCCGCCCAGCAAGGAGGCGGCAGGCACTCCGGGGAGCACTGCAGGGAGTAGATGAGGGTGATGAACAGAGTGGTGAGATGCGCTACTAAGGGGGTGAGTGTTAATAGCGGACAAGGGAGCCTGAGCTGAAGACCCAGCTAGCAGGTGGGATGATCCAGTTAATGCAGGATGATGAGCGGTTGGATTTAAACAGGTTCGGTGGGATGAGGAATGCAGAGGATAATTATGCTGATGCAAATAAGGTGAAATGTGATTAGTTCCTGTTTCTTGTCCAATCAGAGTGGGGTCCCTGTACACTGTGAAATGTTCATTCTTGTCAATGATAAGAGGACTTTTAGTAGCTTCTAGAGCACTAACTCTAGCTGGAACTGGATGAAAACTAGACCTAGGCAAGTCATGATCAGTTTTATTGGCTGACCTTGTTAATCCAGTAGCATGGCTGTTTTGGGAACTAACCTTAGACTTCACAGTATCAGAAGATTGGGTGAATTTAGGCTTAACATCAGGTGACTTTGTTTTAGGATGATCAACTGAAGCACTAGGTTTTGACTTCACAGACTCAGGGACTGGACTTTGCTTATGCAGCTTACTCTCTTCTGCTACAGAAGCTACATTTAGCGGAGACATGAATGAGCCATACTGCACTTTTTCTTTTTCAGGATTTATGTGTTCATTCACTGACAACGTTTTTACAACCCCAGGTTGTATCGAATCCATTTTGTTAACACCACTGCTAACCCAACCTTGATCAGCTTCCTGTTTTCTTCCTTCAAGGAAATTTGCATTTGCAAGCTGCTGTTTTAAATCACTGCTGTGAGATTCTATTTTCTGGACCGTTGGCAAACCAAAGGTACTTGCAGCAGCATTATCTTGGCTCTCCTTCTCAGAGTTGTTTTCATTAGTAACATCAACAGCACATTTTGGAGTAGGAGGTCTGGGTACAAATGGCTCATTTTTTAATTCTGCAGTATGGTGTTTTTCTGTGTTACACTCTTGAACATGTGTATCCTTGGCATTCTGCTCATAAGGTGTTGGCTGCTCTACTGCATGGAGTGAAGATTTTTCCTGCTGATCTAAGACAGATGACTTCAGTCTTTCTGTCTCTTCGTGTTTTTTATCCTCCTGTGTTTCGTCCCATGGGGACCGCCTATCTGTTAGTGTCTGTTCTACTCCCTCAGTAGTTTGAGATTTTCCTTCTTCTCCATTTATCTTTGAAGCGTTCTTGCTTTTTAATTCATTTTCCGAATTTTGCTCCGAGGATGAATCTGTTAATCTTTTATTTGAAATTTCTGAGTCACTGCTCTCAGAATAATCAGAGATATTGTCTGTCCGCAGTCTCTTCATATTTATTTTTTTTTCATCCTCTTCAGGTTTTCTTCTTTTACTAAGGAAGTGTTTATTTTTGGTTTTGGGGTTTTCTGTAAAAGATAAACACATGCCTATCACATTTTCAGTCTAACACAGTTTTAAGCAGCTCTCCCTCCCTTTCCAATAACTGCTCTTTACCTCCTCGGCCTATATAATCGTATCTCTCTTCTTTTGCCTTCTCTTCATCAGGCATGCTGCTATCAGAGCCTTTTCTCTTATTTGGCCGCGTATTCCTCTGCTGCTGGTGAGAGTTCTGTTTGGGTGCTGCAGTTTGGGAATTCATTGCTGGTCTGGGACTATTTGCTTGCGCACGTGTATAATGACCCTAAAAATAATTTTGTGATTAATGGACTTAAATGCAATTTCAGTTAGCAATTTTAAATAGCTATTTTCAATATTTGCAGTACACAAAAATACTTAGGTAGAAAGATAAATGTAGCTACGTGGACTGTGTTGCTGTTCTGGTTGGAACGAGACCGTCGGCGTGAAGTGATGCCAATATTTTCACCTTTCAACAAAGAGTGAACAACATCATCTAGAAAGGTCATCTGAACCATAGAAGGATCAACATTCTGAGGTTCTAACACCTGGTTTATCAGAGAAAAAAGAAAAAGAAAAAGTAATAATCAGCAGATGTTCAGACACTGCCCAGTCTGCATTTTCTGTATCAGTGTTCACCAGTCTATTTTGTGTGCTAAACACTAATCAGAGAAAAGCCTACTTAATCCTGACAAGCAGTACTGACATATGACTCTTAACAAAGGCTGAGAATAAAGTAAAACCAAATCAAATGTGTCTTTACATTTCATTGTAAAAAAAAAAATCACCTTTTCTTTTTTTTAAAAGTACACCCACCACCACCTCCTTCCCCTCCTTCACTCACCTACAAATTTGAAATTAAGACACTGAGCTCTTCATAGACTAACCCTTAAGTAGCAATTACATATATACAAATATTTTATAAAACAATATAAAATATACTGCAGATGCACATCACAATATGGCTGCCAAGAGAAACAAAACTGCTGAAAGAAAGGAACAAAAATGACTGGAGAATTCTAAGACTGGTAGAGTGTTACTAGTGGAATTGCTAACCAGATCTTTAATCAGTGTGTCACACAGTGAAAAAAAAATATTTGGGGAAATTAACTGGAGCAAATGAAGGGAAAGAATTAATCTGAGCAGTAGACTAGTCTGAAATTTTTATTGTAACCCATGATTTTGCCAGTCATTTCAAGGCAAACGGGTCAGTCACTGTATTAATGTTGAGTCACCCCTTTGGTCTCCTGAAATAGAACTTATTACTTCCACTAAAATACCAGCACTCACTGTTTTTGTAAGATTAGCTTCAGTCATACAGCTGAGCCCCACCACAGTACATGTAAATTAGGGCTGCAGTGATTGCTTAATTCAATATAGCATGGAAAGGGGATATTTCCATCACTTGGAAGAAGTAACCGTTGCTGCAGTGCTGAAAGGTTTCATTCTTGAGAACAGGAATTCTCAACAGAGCTGACAGGGAAGACCAGTTCTTCAAACCAGATCAATTCACTTCAAAGACTTCACCAGCAAAACAGTGACAGCAGAAGAAAAGCAAAAAGGTAGGGCAGGTATTAATCTCAGGTCCTGGGGGTTCTAACTGCCAGCTTGTTGCAAAGCTGTGTTGGACTAACTCCAGAGCAGCACAGGACTCGCCCTGCTGGCACCCAACAGCTCGGGGGATTTCAGGGTGCCACCAAATAGAAATATTTTCAAAACTCTCAGTGCATCCTGTACTTGAGGCTTGTGTTCTGAGCATGACATCTCCCACTCACCTGGTCATTCATAACAACCATAGTGCGGGTGAAGAGATCATGATGGGTGATGATGCCAGTGAACCACTGGGTGGCAGAATCCTGTCTGTACACTCTCACCCTGTAACCATTTAATGAGTACGGACCTTTAGAAGGGAGAGAAATAAGAAAAAAACCATTGAGAAATTCAGGAGGAGAAAACAAAAACAGTATAAATGGGTTTTCCTAGGTTTTTAAGGTTTGTAAATAAGTCGTGTATATCACATGGACGGCAAACCACAGGCAATTCTGGCACAGCACTGCCTGTGTTTTTTACTCTTATTCAGGAAGACATTTTGAAATGCAAATGACACATTTGAGTATGCTGTAAGGTCAATTCTGCTAACGTTTTCAACATGCAATTTTCTTATCTAATCTTTCTGCAACCATGATGACAAATGATGGGAAAATTCCTGCCTACAAACAGCAACCACAGACAAGTCATCTGAAAGGCTAGAAAGTGGCAGGTTATACGGCAGCTATTTAACAGGCTAGTCACATGCCCAGCTCCTCTGCTGGTGAAAAGATTTACATCTTGGTGGTTCAGCTCTGCATCTGCCAAGTCTTTCCCATAAGTGACCACAGAATTTCTCTCCATTACAGCAGTCAGAAAGGCAGCCGAGTGATCCCTTCCCTGCTATGGCCACACAGAACACTCAAAAACACACACTATGAAGACTTGAGCTCTTTTTTTTTTTTCAGACAGATCAACTGCAAAGAAACCTCACACCCTGCCCTTTTGCAAAGAGCAATTTATTTCACTTCCAAAAGGCCACGGGAGTGGGGAGATAGCATGCTACACTACAGTGCTTATTCTGTAGTTGGTTTCAATATCAAGAAATTGAGACAAGAATCTCATTCAGGGTCAGTGTCTCACTTGACCACTGGGACCCCAAGATTCATGGCACTTTGTGTTTATATGGGACTTTGGTACAACCAAGCAACACTGCCACCAAGTTCAGCTCCAACTGTGTGGGTTTTGCTACTTCCTCAACCAAACCTCAGGTCAGACATACAGGAATGGAAGCAAAAAGAGTCAGTGACAAGCTATGAAAAGCCCAACTTAATGATTTAAGAGTGCTCAGTTGCTCAACCACACAGGCATGGCCAGAATTCCCCTGTCTTTCCTAAAGCTCATTTTTTCCAGCCCCTGCCCAGTACATTAAGCAAGCTCAAACATCTGCAGCAAACAGTCCAGGGACCTTGCTGGTGACAGCCTCCTCTAGTAAAACATCCACATTCACTTGACTGGCTCCATTATACCCTCTGCAGGAGAAAGTGTGTGACCATAAGGACTGTTTTTAAGGTCAACATTTGAGAGATCAAGAGAAGTGCAAAGTGGTAATAGAGATCTCCAAGTCATCTCAGGATTTAATTTTGAAACCGTAGCAAGACTTTTTGAAATAACCTAGGTTTTAAAGCAGCTGAGAACAGGAAGAGCATGTAGTGGCACCCTTCTTTCACCCACACCCCTCTCTGCACAACTGAAGCCTCTGAGCTCCACAGTGTGAAGTCCTTTCCAGAGGCACAGTCAGTGGTCAGAAATGCACCAACATGGGCACCACCAATCACCAGTATGAGCAGGCAGAGAGGCAGCATCTATGAGCTTCTGTCTCACATTCCTGCTCTTGAACCAGATACAGTTCCCGTGGGGACATGTTTCCTGATGGCTTCTCTCCAACCTTGACTCCATATGCCCTTGCAAAACACCTCCAGCTCAGCTCCCACACTTCTGGCTGGCTGACCCAACTGCATTCTCCATGTCTCAAAATTTTAATGGCTGTCCCAAAGCTCTGCCTTACTCAGACAGTCTCAGTAAAATTTTGCCTGGGTCTCTTTGTGCAAATTTCCCATTCTTACTTTGCTATCCTAGCTCCTCCTGTCTTGCATCCTACTGTTAAGTGCAGAATAATTTTCAGTCTCTTGCATAACTAGAACCAGCCTCTCTCCCAGCTTCTTGTCTCATTTTAGCATACATGATTCCAGGCCTCTGGCTTCCAAGTCGTTTCCCAGTCTTCTCAGCTTACAAGCTCCATCCTTTATTCTCCATCAGCTTCCAGCTTCTTATAGTCTTCTGCACAGAGCCAGTGCCAGTTTCACTGCTCTTACTCCTTGTTCTGTGTCTGCCCTTCATCCCAGCTGTTATTCTATCTATTTTAAAAAAATACTTTATCTACCTTTAATAACAGGGGCGTGTGTGTGTTCTTACGTGCTGCTGGGGCGTCAGGAAGAAAAAAGATTAAACTACAGTCATAGGACACAGGACAGCTCAGCTCCAGCCCAGCCCAGCCACAAGCAGCCATTACAGGAAAAGCCTGGCTTTGTATCCAGTCCCTGGCTGAATCATGCTCAGCTCCATGCTGCTGGAACAGCCTGTGCAGTGCTATCAGGAAATATCTTCAGGGCTGAAGCACACTCAGCCTTTCAAGACAATTATTATCCATGCAGCCTCAGAGATTGCAGTGATAATAAATGTAATAGGAAGAAAAACTTCCAAGATTTTAATTGTTAAAAATCAAAAGATACTTTACTATGTTCCTTGAACTGGTTTTATTTGTCCAAAAATCTTTCAGCTTGGCCAAGTTTGGGAGGAGTTTGTTTTTTTAAAACAAGGAATAATCTACTTTCCTGCCAAGCCACCAATCTCCACTGCAAAGCACACTGCTGTGACTGCTGCCCAAAAGAAAGGTCACAAGGGCCAATTTTTTCTTTATTTTTTTTTTTAATAATTGTACCATTTTGGATTAAAAATCCCCCTCCTTGAATTGCCATGTTTCTTCCCAAACATCTGTTAGACGATTTCAATGTTGTCACCCGACCTTTCTCTTTCTAAACTGCGTTTTAACTGGGATGGTCAAAGGAGAAAACACTAAGATAGGATACTAAGGTTTCAGCATCACAGAAAACAAGAAGGCTGAATCCTCAAAATGCTGCAGAGGATGAAGTAAGAGAATATGGCAACAACAATAATAGATGCATCTAGAAAAGGCAGAACTGAAAATACTGCTTAAATTGCAGAGAATGGGGAAATTGTACTAATGGAGAAGGTGAAGAAAACTGGAGAAGGGAGAGAAAACGAGGACAGCGTGACTCATTCCTGTAGCTGGCAGTGCCAGAGGGCTGTCTGTCAGCCACAGAAAGGTTCGTGCCAAATGCAGAGCGTGGCCAGGAGTAGCCTATGCCCCAGGAGAATGTGCCCCTGTCCCACGGGGCTGAGGTGGTGGCACAGCCAAGGCCGGGGGCTGGATGGCGTCACTGCGCCAGGAACCGTCTCCTCAGGCCACGCTGCTGCGCACTGGATCTGAAATGCAGCTCCTCCTCAGACAAGGAGAGTTAGTCTGCAAGGATGGTTGGATTAGAATCACCTCACCATCTAAAATCTCCTCATTTGTGCATTTCTAAACAGCCAGATATGTGCCTGAGAAACTCTAAAAAATGACATCTATTCCAAAACACTGCTCCTGGAACAATGGGACATACAATGAGTGGTGGGGCTGGCAGTTTTCTTTAGATTATCATTTCAATAGAGTTGGGGCTTTGCTCAAGTATGGACTCTGTACCAGCACACACAGAGACCTTTCTAAACATCTTATTATCCTTACTCTAATGAAATACAATAAACAAGCTCGATTTTAGTTTCTTTTTCATATAGCCCTAATCTGATTTTGCATCACCTCTCAATCCAGTTTTGTCTGCAAATTTCATCAACTGACTACTAACTCATGCTATATCTGAGGATATTAAGATAAAAATCTCAAATGACTCACTGACACACCAACGCTATATCCACACACTGCTTCTCAGCACGCTGTCTTTGTAGCCCGTAAGAATAATTATATCTAGTCAAATTAGAAATTCCACAGAAGGAAAGACTAAAGTTTTTTACTGTAACTTCAGTATTATACTTACCATATTCCTTTGGCCTTTTAATCTTAGTTTTACCAAAGTAATCAGACAGCGAGCAAACCTCAAGGCCATTCTTAAAATATGAGATTTACTGCTCATCTCCCAATCTTCATTTGCAGAATGGCTGATGAAGCATTTTTGTCCTGAAATTGCTTTACTGCTTGCCGGGGGATTTTAACCCAGTGCCACTGCTAGGAATGCCTCTGTAGAGCTGCCTGGCAGTTCTGCAGAAACTTAGTGACTATACTGCAAAATCCTGTAGTATTTTTATTATTGGCAAGATTGAGCCAAAATAATTTATTCTAATTCATCCTGGTTTTCACATAACTTGTATCTAGGGCGTGAAAATGACATAAGCAATCTTCCAGTATTAGAACTGAGGTACAAAATCATAACTGCTTTGAAAGGCACTTTTCAATGAGAGGGTGAGGGGGTGGGCAGGGGATCTGAAAGGATATCTGTGACAGATTGGAAAGAACTACAAGCAGAGACAGGCATCTGAGAAGTTTCACTCATAATAGTAATGCTAACAGCACAGAACAGTTTTGAACATGCTAAAAGGTGTGTGGTTGCCATTCACACACTTGTTTTCACAACAAACTTTATAAAATATCTACATTCAGACTAAGGATACTCAGTTTTTGCCGTGGTCACTAAAATACCGAACAAGTTAAAAGCAGTCTGAAGTCAGGCACAGCTTCTTACATATTCTTGTGTCCTGTAGTAACAAGTACTTAAAAAAAATAGATAACTTCCAAGTTAGAAATACAGTCTCTGTTATCACAAATGCTATGGGATGAGTCCCACACAACTAATGGCCTTGAACTAGCTAATACAGAATAAAAAGAATACAATATCCCACATAATTACCTTGCATAAAAATCTCCTGAACCTTTTGTTCCTTTACCCAGGCTTTTACCTCCTCATGTAACTGCGGGTTATCCCTGAGAACTGGGTTTAGACTGTCTACGTCGTCCTAAAGCAGAGATTAAAAAAAGAACCATATGTTATGTTTACTTGTAACATTTCTGTTTATTTTCCTAGATATATTTTAGAGTACAATACTAAGTAGTTTGATGCTAATTTTACTTATTGCCTACAAATCCCTGTCTTATTTTTAGAAAAAAAAAAAAAAATAATAGAAAAGCCACGTTAAAGCATAACTCAGTGGTAGAATTTATTTCATGGGAACACAGTATGTCAGATCCCACATTGGCCAGACTTGTAAGCTATTAATAGGATCACACTTTCATAAATACTGTCTTACTACAAGCTAAAATTGCCCTCCAAAGACTTCAGTGTTTACAGGTATGCAGAAAGAATTGTTTAAATAATGACAAATAAAAAACAGAAATTCACTACCTGTAAAACATGGACATATGGAACAAACACAGATAGAAAACTCAGAAATACAATGCACAAGAGATAGCTGTATTGTAAGAGAAAAACATTACTAATTTTAAAGTATGCTGGTCTCAATTAGGTAATTTCAAATAAAACACACTTTCATTATTTATGATACTCAGTTATCCTGGAAAATATTATTTTTTACTGTTTGAGTAGGACCATCTGAGAAATTGAGACATATTTGGTGCCACCTTCCTCCTAACAGGGAAAAACTAGGCACAGAATCTGGTTTGTGTCCTTGAAAGCACAGCTTAGTATCATCATCCATCTTTAGACTCTTAGAATACCTGTTTCTCTATTTCTGAGCAAACTTATTTCTCTGCCACGGCCTCAAAGGCAGAAATAAAGCTACAGCACATCCTGGCAACTTCTCGTGCAGAAGACAGCCTTGGAAATCCATGAGCTGCAAGAACATTCATTTGTGCCAAGAGAACTTCAGACAGCTACAATAATCAGAACGATTCTCCACATACAAAACGTAAAATGTTTTATCAGTACTGCAGCTGAGATCAAGTAATTTCTTTCCTTGATCTCCAATGAGTTCCTTGATGTTTCCCCATTTATTATGAAGAGCCCCAGCCCTAGAATACAAAGATACAAGCAACACTCAGGGAGTCGTGTGTTTCTGCCAGGCCCTCAAGTGATCTGAGCAATTCCTGCCTATTCATCTGGATGAGATTATTCCTGCTCCCCCACCGCTCACAGGATGCTACTGCAATCCTAACGTCTCTTCCTGACACTTGAAGATTTGCTGTGCTCCAGAATGGAAAACGCATCAATGCTTCAGTTACTGCAGAAAATTACTCTCTCTCCTTATGCTTTCTGAAAGGGTATGGCCCCAGATCCAAAGGGAATGGTCAGGGTGATTGTCTAACACATGTGAAGATCACCAGGACCCCCACCACCAGATGAACACCACCAACCAGGTAGGAATGCTGTCAGAGGCACAACAGGGGCAACAACGCAATTTACTCCAGGGTAGTAGGCTAGTAAAACACATCCAAGGCACTATGAAAAGAGTACCAGCTGTTCTACTTTTCTGTATAAATCCATTTTTTACAATCAACCCCCATGCAGAAGCAACACCACCACTGCAAAGAGGGAATGATTTGCCAGGGGAACCCAACAGACCCTGGAACCAGAGCTGTGATGATCGTTCATCTGTCCTCCTTCCTATGCACACTCTCCCAGCAGCTGCAAGACACTCCTGCATCAAAAACGGCCCCTCTCAATCCCACACTAATTGGACCTAGGCAATAAACACTGCAATATAGGAAGTATGACTGACTTTAAAATCCAGTTAATATTAATCTATGAATATCTATGAATCTATGAATATCTATGAATTACTCAAAATGTACAAGATCCACATAAGTGCTATCTGAGAAAATCTGTATCTTCACACTGACAGGGTCTGATGAAGTGAGACCTGTTACTTAATCTGACTCTCTTTCAAGGAGTTCTTTATGCTAATTTTGTGAGTCTGTGTTGTCTTGAGCCACTTTTGATCTGTTCCTGAAGGGTACACACACCACTGCTTTGCTTTTCTTGGCTTTCACATCCTTGCTAAGCATCTCTGCCTTCTCTGAACTTGACACCAAAGATACCGGTGATCCTACACACAGGACATTTGAACCCTTTTTCGTTCTGTCTCCTATTCAGCTGCATATGTCTTTGATTGAGAGTCCTTCTTGTGAACACTTGGAAAATAAGACTGCAAAGTCCATGTTACGCTTTTTGTCCTCACTCTTGGGGAAAGATGAGCTCACCTCCAAGGTGAGCTACAAAAGGCACAAGTGAGGTCAAGATCCATTACACAAAGTGCACGCAGGTATGACTGAAATTACAGGTGCTATCAAAAAGAACTCAGGGTTTCTTCATATCCACACAAAATACACATCTAAAATGCCACCAGTCACTGGTAAAAGAGGTGTTTTGCTTCTAGACAGGAACATGCTATACATTGGTCACCAGAAATCAGTACAGCAAAGCAAACTGTACTGACAACTGAAGTTCAGTATCAAGATACTAAAAAACCAAGCAGGTTCCTGAAATCTCCAAAATTTCTGGGTTTGTGTACATACTACATGTATCTGTAAAAAACATGTGTGCACCACGACTGACCTTTTCCCACCATTAATCTGAAATCTGCACATCTTAAAAGCAGGAAATGAACTGCATTATGTGTTCAAGTGGAAGGGGATGGCCTGAAGCACCCTGGTTTCGTGCACACCACAAACTTCTGCAAAAACAGGGAGGCAGGGCAAGGCTGATGACTCACAGGCTCTTCCCTGTCTCAGCACTGCAGATCAGCAGATGACTGCAGTGCCCAGTCCTTTCCTTACCCTGTATTTAGATTGCTTCAGAAACAACAAGTCTGTCTACAGATTTGAACCTTGGCAATTATGACCTTCAGTTTTCCTCTCCTTCTTGGAGGTAGCAAGATTGACAGCCTCACCCACAGAAGGATTAAATGCGTTGTAATATTTTCCTGCAGACTTTTCCTCATGTGAAAGTAGTTTTACTCATAAAACTAAGTATGGCACTCTCTCCTAGACTAGTTTTTCCACAAGACCTGGAATACCCTCCTCCAAGTGGATGTTAATTCTGGTTTGTATTCCTTATGAAATGCAAATCAGATTAATGGGACTGCAATTTTCTTCATCAAATCTACTGTAGGAACCTCTTCAGGTATGTCACAGAGCAGTGCCCCTTGCTCCACAAATGACTGTATGCAATAGTGGGAAGAAGATAAAGGGCATATGGGCTAGAAAGATATGCTGGAGATAATCCTTCCTGCCCTTCTGGAAGACAGTCACATGATGCAATGTGACTATCAGAAGCTTGCCAATCTATGCCCAGTTCAGATATTGCTGCTATTCTTCCTTCTTTCCAGACCCAAAGAATATTCATTTCTGGTGGACATGACTTTCTGTTAATTATCCAGAGAACATCTGAGCCAGCTGCGTATCTCTCTAGGCAGTAATTCTCACCTGCTAGGGACATGCTTTATTCCTAGGAAGTCCCAAGAAGAATAATGAGTGAAATTGTCCCAAATGGCAAAGTAATCCAGTGTTTTCTGAGTAGATCTGCTCTTTCTTCTGGCACAAAATGGTAAAAGCAGGTTGAAAACCACAGACTACACCATCAGGTTAAGGTACCATGCTGCTCTAATCAGAAAGCAGAAATCTTTATTCAGAGCAGCATTTTCAGACAGCTTATTCAGACAAACATAATTTACCACTTAAAGCCACAGGTGAACAAGTGCAGACCACTTATGATGCTTTGAAATTCCTTTAAGCCATGATCAAACAGGAATTTCAAAGCCAGTACCCACAGCAAAACAAGTCCAAATCCGTGCAGAATTCTCCTACCCAAGCCCCATCCATAAACAAAATGCTGTTCAAGATACTGAGAGGCATCCCTGGGTGAGCTGAACCTGCATGCAGCCCCAAGACCATACAAAGTGCCTTCTAAAAGGCTCAAAGGAACACAAGCTCCTTTGCCATTTCAGGCAGCTGGTCATGTCTGTGGTGGGAATGCCTTCACACTTCCACAGCTCTCTACCTTCCCTATAAGACTTGAACTATGGAAGCAAGCTTTTTCCTCAGCATTTTAAAATACCTCTCCAAGTTGCTCTTTACAAACTTGGGGGGCAAAACCAAGTTCATTCAATTGAAAGGTGGAATCTTGGAGCACAAAAGAACTAAAAAGTGGATTAAAGCAGCCACTCTTGCCCCTAATGACACAGCCTGCATGCTGCTCATAGTGGGGTATAGAAACACTGGTCAGCTGTCAACTCTCCACTTGCAGTACAGCAGGAGAGCTGATGATACATATTCCAGGAAAGCCAGTCCTGGAAAAACAGTGGTGTTTGGCTTAAATCAGAACCCTGAAGACCAAGCTTCAACACACGCTGTGCATCAGAAACCTGGAAATGTTTATTTATTTGGGAAAGAGCCTTCCTTAGCCACAGTGTCTCTGCATTTGGTTCCAATGTATCAAGGGCATCTTTTTAATATCACTAGAACTCATTTCAGTTAGTGTTTTACAGAGAAAGACTAAGTAGATTTTGCAGTCCTCGCAAAGGTCAACACCACATTAGTCCTCACCATCTGTGGCTTAATTAACTATAGCTTCCTCTGGCTGCTTAGAGGTTTTCTGGTAATTTAGGACACGAATTAAATGAAAACTAGTACATAACCAACTTGAAAGTCCTGTTTACAAAGTATGCACTGCACATGGAAATATGCATTTTGTTAGTGCAAATGAAAAATCCAGAGATCAGAGTGTTATAAAAGCTTGAACCTTCAGTTTTCTTCTTGTTTCACTATAGTATCTTGAAATCAGTTTCTATAAAATGAGCCTTTCCCTCTCTCCCCTTTACTTTTTGCATCAACTATTGATAACTGCATGGAACTTCAACTGCATAGAAATTAAATTTTGATATTGCAGAATTAAAAACAAGGAACAAGAGAAGTCAACATCTCTGTGTACTGACTGCCACAACAGTCTTCATAGAGCAGTGAAGCAAAAAAGTATTTGTTTTAAAATCTAGAGTGCTGAGAACTTACACTAAGACTCTAAGGCCACGTTTAGAAGATTATTTTTTCCTACTGCAAAACAAAACAAAACTTTACCTGCACCCAGCCTCAAGCACATTGGTTTTTTTACCCCTTGTTTGAAAGGTTTGTACAATTCTTATTTTCATTCCTTGATAACCAGTGATTCTTATTTTTTCTTCCTCTTATCTTTCACTGATTGTGTCACCTGCCATATCTGATTAGATCACTGATCTGTAATCTCTTCCACTGATCATAACTTTTGAACAAACCTTCAATCTTAATGTTGTTCTGCCTGACATCAGAGTGAGCAGAGAAAACATCCACATGGGATCTGCACAGGCAGAATATTCGAGATCTTAACAAGAAATCCTCTATTGACTGGTATCATCCTTCTGCCCCATGCTACAAGGCTTTTTTTTCTCCCCCAGTGGCAATAGATGGTATCTAACTAAAATACAAACAAAAGAACTACCTAAAACACAGAAAAATTGATACTGCCAAGGGTTATCACTGGGCAGATGCTGCCAGGGCCACACAGAGAGCATCAAAACCCTGCAGGGAAACCATCAAATGTAGCTGAGACTAAAATACACAGCTCTTCTGTTGCTTCTCCCATCTCTCTGGCCACACAGGCACATTGAAAGCAGTTAGACCGTCTATTCCTTCTTCCTTCCCGAGCAGTGAAAGGCTACCCCAGCTGCCACGCCACTGCAGCTGGTGGGCAGGAGGTCAGCCAGGCTGCAGGGCTGTGCTGCTCTGCACCAGCCAGCACAGAAACGCCCTTCCAGGGGGGGCTGCTGCAGGGGGGACACAGCGACCCATCCACCCTCCGCCCGGCAACCACGCAACCTCCCTCCCCCTCGGCGCAGGGTGACGCCAGCCAGAAGCACCCAGGCTGCAGAAGCCTAGAAAGTTTTTTGGGGAGATCCTAAGTTCCCAGTTTCCCTTAAACGGCTTTGTCTGAGCTGAGGGAAGAGGCTTAGGCTTACCAGGCGACGCCAGCGCTTTCTATGTAAACCCAACCCACACTTGACCTATTTTTCTGCCGCTCCGAGCGCACAGTCACAATTTACCTCATTCAAACCCGGCAGCTGCTGGGCTACATCTGAACCAGTTAAGTCAAGCTTGAAGGCACAGCCCTGACCCCTAAAGCAGAAACAAAGTCGAGGCGAGGTCAGCGCCGCTCGCACGTGCGCGGAGGCATGCGGCACGGGGAAGGCAGAGAACAGGGAACCATCCCTTCCCAACACCAGCTCTGGGTGCATTGTTCCCACAAGGGCTCCAGTCTGTAGATACTTCAGACCACAAGCACTGCAGATTATTTTCAGCCTGCAACGGCAACAACTGCGCTTCTATAAATAAGAAGCTAAGACTAGAGAGGGGAAAGATGAGGACTGAAAATCTGGGGATTTTCCAAGTGTCAGGAAACAGCACCTCTCGGGAAACACTTATCCACTATTTCTCTTTTGCTCCCCTTTCTTCCCTATGCCCAACACTTCTCCCCATGCACTCCTCCTTCCCTCACTTCACCTGCTTGATAATTAAAGAGTTGACACTGATTTAAAAATTTTAATTATCAGGTTTGAGAATTAGGGGAGCAGGGCTGCATACACTTCTCCAAGACATGATTTCAGGCTTGAAGCATCACTGCACCAATTAGTTCAGTTCTGGAAGAGTAACTCAAACCTTCATGAGTATCAGAAAATTTCAATTAAAACCAGAAAATATTATCCTATGGAAAAATATATTAAAGTTAGAAGTATAAATATACAGGGAAAATCGGACTCAGAGTCTAATACTGTCCCTGCTTTTAACTTGTAAACATAAAAATGTATTATTTTTTGCCTTTCTATAATACTACCTGTGTCTCAGGTGAAACAGAAGTGCAAATACTGGAAAACTTGCCTTACAAGTCAGCTCCTTATTTCTGTATCTGTAGGTGAGAGTCTAGTCTGGAAAGGCTGAAAGGAGAGCAGCATGTGGAACATGCAGGAGCAGGGGAGAAAGCAAACACCGATTAAGAAGCAAAACCAAACCCAGGTCAGGCAGGTATCATCACAAACCAGCCTAAAAACTGCCCTGGGCACTTCTACAAGAGCTACGCATTTGAAAACAGATGTGTGTGTATAAAATAAATAACTAAATAAAATCACAAAGTGAGCCTTATGCTCACAGCTTTTGTTACCCTCTCTTCAAGCAGCTGTGACAATCCAAACCAGAACAGCAAAATCTGCTGGAGTGCCAGAACTATCTTCTAGCATCTGATCTAAAGAATTCCCCAAGTGGCTCCTACTCACAAACCTGGTGGGCTGTCAGCTTCCACTTAAGAGCACAGTGGTAACCAACTGTACTACTTCCCTTCTCCATGTACAACCAAATGAAAGGTCCAATGAACAGCACTCTCCATGTCGGTCTTCTCCCTCATTTTGATGAGAACAGCCATACAGTTGCTTTTCTTTTGTTTCCCACTGAATCACATTCCTTTTTCTCCATACATTTACCACCACTGTCTCAGCAACACACAACTTTGTCCTAATTTTGCATTTTGTTTTATCTACTCCTGAGAGAAACTGGGAGGGAGTACTGGTCCTACCCCACGCAGCCAGCAAGTCATGTGGTGATACTGGAACAAGCCTTGGAGTCACTTACCAAGCAACTCAATACCACTATGGGAAAAGAAACCTCAAAGTGCAGACATTTCCCTGAAGCAAGCAATTAGCAGAGTGAAGTTGATGCTAACAAGGAGAACAGCTAAGTGAACAGACATAAGAAAAATCTTTTGTAAACTGAAATTAAAATTTAAACGGAGAGTCAGACACCCTGTGAATTGTGAACAGCTTTCAGAGGGTATCTAACAGCTCCCCAGATCCTATCAGCTGTATGATGGAGGTGTACTTCAGCAAAACAGAAAGTATGTTCAATTGATCATTAAGTTGTCTGGATGAGTAAGCTGCTAGGAAGTCTTTCTGATGTCCCCCAAAATCAAGCCAAGAGATCAATCAGTTCTTGCTCAGAGATGGATCATTTTGCGGGAGTCACATCTTCCTCACATCAAGGACAGCAGAAGTTACTGGTGGCAGCCTGAGCTGGCAGAGCTGAAAAGCTGTTTATGCCACCAACACAGGTAATGACACACTGGACAGTTCATCTCATACCTCATGGTAGTTACCTCCATCAAATCTTTTTATCAGCTGCATTACTCAGCAACACAGTATTCTTCACTCAGATTATTAATAACTAAGAACTTACTGTATTAAAGACCAAAGGTCTCTCAATTCAAATCTACAGAGAACTGTAAAACATGACCCAATACATGGCAGTGCCAACAGCTCCTAGAATCAGCACCACCTCCAAGAACTGTGCTTCAGAGAATCTCACTTATGAATGACTCTCTGCTCTGCCATTTAACTACCACCAACAGCAGCAGTCAGAGATAACCAGTCTCTTCCACAAATAACCTCAATCCCATTTACCAAACAGGAGCCCTGGGAACACAGAACTTTCCAACTCCCTTTTCCCCTGTAACTCATGAGCATTATGGGCAGAATAAAAATCCCTCCCAACAATAAAAATATCTTAACCTTTGTTGTTGGTCAAGAGGAAATAATAATCCAGGATCTTCAAAATGACCTTGAAAAGCACCTCATTGCACAGAACTATTCACAGTTAATTTCTAATAGGATTTAGGGTAGCACTGAACAGAAACAATGCACATGGTCTGGGGAAAAATATTAGTACATTTTCTAGCAGAATTTAATTCTGAAGATGACACTTCTCTGTTCTCAGGGACAAAGTGCAGACTCTTCAACCATGTGGCTGGGCACAGAACAGCAAGCCCTGGAAATGCTGCCTCTGCTCCAAGACAGCATCAGAAGCAACATGGCCATCATTGTGTGCTTTGTCTGCTGAGAGCTCTGTTCTGACCTGCTGGAGCCATTTAAGAATTCTCCCTATAAATAACAGAGGTCTGACCAGCTGGGATGTATATCATATTTGGATTAACACTACAGCTCTCAGAAACTCTGGAGAAAGCAGTGTGCCTTTTATAGAACAGATGAATAATGGTCTGGCAAAGAGGAAAGATTAAACTGCTAATCAGAAAACAGGGATGTTTCAGTTGTTGTTGCAATAAGCTCCTTGGGGTAAACTTAGGAAAGTCATTCAGTGTTTAAAATTGATACAATGCCCATCTATTTCACAATAATTTTCCATCAATAAATCTAGTAGCACACAGAACAAAAAAACCAACAAACCAACCAACCAACCCCCCCAAAAAAACAAAAACAAAACAAAAAACAAACCCCCACAACAACCAAAACAACCCACTATTAAAAATTTAAGACTGAACTATACTACTTGGGGAAAGTCTATCAAGCATCAGACTTCAGCTACCCAGTCTTAGGCATCCTGAAATCTGCTTTAACCTAATTTCATCTGTTGTATACCAAAGTGGTGTGCTGTTAAGTTAGCAAAAGGAAAGAAAGCATTCACATTGGGCGACACCCCAGCCTCTACAATTGAAATCAAGTTTCTAAATGGTATGCTTAAAATTCACTACTAAAATCATAAAATACAGAATTAACTGAGATTCAGAGAAAGGATTGTTTCAAACCCATTTGCTCATCAAGAGTATACTACAATACAGAATATTCCAAGCAATGCTGCACACAAGAAAAGGGGGATGCAAGGAAAAAGCCAGAACAGTTGCATTCCAAATGTTTGCCAGAGTGAAGAGTGGGATCAGTATTTACAAACAATAGTAGTAAAAAAAAAAGCAAACCCAAACCAAACCCACAAAACTTTAGAAGTGCAATGATGTAGCATAATGTTAAAAAGAAATGAAGCTTGCTCAGGAACTGCAGTGTACACCAGGCCCACTACATCAAAACAAACACTGCCCTTTTTGTTTTATTACTAAAGTTATTCCAATGTCTAAGAAAATACTAAGAGTCATACCTGGGTTTAATTAATTAATTTTTATTTTTTTTTTTTTTTAAGAGCAGCAAGTTTGTATAAAATTACTTGATTTTTTTCCCAGAAAAGGAATTCCATAGACACACCTGGAACTGCTACAGCTCTCAACCTCTACTAACTGCAGCTTGCTGAGGGCTGTGGAGCAGCTCTCATGAAGCACTGCCCCAGGCTAGAAATGAGTACTTGCATTAGATGTCATTTAAAAAATACACCTTGGAAGACAATGCAGTAGAGTAGCAGACCTGAACAAAGCAACGTGGAGTCAGAGGAAGAAACAAAACTGAACAAAACCATAAGCACCTCAGCAGATAACCTGTTGTGTTTATCACATCAAGTGAAAGCTTAGCAAGATTGTGTTTCCATGAGGCTGCAGGGAACTCCTGCTCTCTTCCCTCCCTGGGTAAGCACTCCTGTGCACTGACTGTGGGGTTTGACCCTCATTCCTGCTTCACAGTTCCCCCAAGCACCAAGGACTCCCATTCCCAACACAGAGCAATGTCTTGGGTAAAAGAAGATACTGTCAGAATTACTAACTGGTTATGAAGTGAAACTGACTTCCTAGGAGATGACTGTGTCTGGATTATAAAAATAGTGTTGGTCAAGGAAATCATGTTGTTTTTAATAAATCAAATGTGAAGACTAGACATTTTAAGGACACACAAGGATAAGGTGTCCTTCTCTTGCAACTGAGAGGCATTTTCCATGGGCTTCTACTGGTAGAGGAAAAAAAAAGTAGTAACTTGTAATGAAACACTGGAAGTTCTTTACCCAGAAACACTGGATGAATTTGTAAATTCAGTAATCCCAAGACTGCTTCTGAGAAGCACTAAGATACTTCAGTGAAACGATTTGATCTTCACCTTCAAAGAAGAAACTAGTTTTGTTCCATCTGTTCTGTTTTGAATTTCTAACGTTTAAATCATTTGTTTCAATGCTACCTCCTGGAGTAGGATTAATGAAGTCAAACCACTTAACCAAATGTAATTTTTGAAAAACTGCAGGAAAAATAAAACAACTTTCTCTACAACAGTGGAGGGAAACGTGTTTTTGAGACCTACTCCATTGTAGCAACCTCATCTCAGGGACCCCACTACTCTTTCCCCTTTCTCACGTGCCTTCCCCCAACCTTCAGCAGTTCCACCTGAACTCCTTCCACTCCTGAGGGAGCCACACTATTTGTGGCAGCTACACCACCCACCTACTACTGACTGATGGCTTCCCCTCCTTGCTGCAGATTTCCCTAAGGCTTGTCAGATCTGGAAGCACTCCACGCACGTGTCAAACCTCAGAGAGAGACAAAAAAGCAGAACTCAAACCTTTATTTCTTAAGAAATCAAGTAAACCAGAAAGGTACAATTTTATTCTGATAACAAAGACAGATGCAGTCCCCAGGGAAGCAGCCTTTTCCAAGGGAGGCACAAATCCAGGCTTAGCAGGGATGATGCACATCTCCGAGTCTACAGAGGGGGCCAATCCCTCCCCCCTCATTCCTCTCTCTCTCTCTGTGAGCACTGCAATGAAACTCTTCTGTCCCACATGTGTAACTGGAAGTGAGGACTGGGATGAGTCATCTGACCCACTTCTAGCTGGATGCAGCCTTGTGCTTCCCCTCACACTGGAACCCTACACTTAAACAGAGATGTGTTGGTAACAGGCTGTTTAGACCATCGCTCTTTAGGAGGCTGCCAGAGAAGCCAGCTGGACTGCTTATGGGTGGTCCAGACACCAGAGACGTGGGAAAGAACAGACACAGCTCAACCATGGTGCTGAGAAGAGTTAAACTGCAGCGAGCTGCAAGCACCTCTGAGCCAGCAGAGGAAAGGAAGGCAGGAGGGGAGCACATGACAGCCCTGGCCCTCAGCTGCTCGGCACCAGGAGATCCCGAGCTGCTTCTGTCAGCCTCAAAGGGTGGCACCAACCCAAAAAGCTCCTGCCTGGCTGGTCTGTGGAGGTACCAGTTTATGGCAAAAACCATCTTCAGCTGCAGGAGCTATTTTAAGTAAGAGAAGTCTGAAAGACATTTTTAATTATGAGGTGCTTAAAATACAGACAGAAAAAAAACCCACATTATTTTATCCCCGTTTCAAGATGATTAAAGATTTTATGTGCACATGTCATTACTACACAACCCCTGCTACATCACTGGCTTGCTCTTATGAGCAAGAGAGGTTGCAAAACCAGAAAGCATCCAGGCCTGAAAGACCCAACATCTGCTCACAATCAACATAAGAGTACCAGTGTTGCACAGGCTGCTTTCTCATGTCTCACTTCATGGCATACAGAGCTCTAATTCTACTAGATCAGGTAAGATAAGCACAGAATTAGATCCTGAATCCGATGTACCTACTTCATGATTAGGAAGAAAGTTCATTATTATTATTATTATTATTATTATTATTATTATTATTATTACTTCCAGAGCCTTTCAGGTGTGTTAGACATTAGACCCATTGCTCTCGGACGTGCAATGTGTATTTAGAAAAGAGCAAAGTACACACCCCTATCACTGTGCATGCAGCACCTCCCACGGGGGATTTCTCAGGCCCTATCTTTACATCTGCAACCTTCAGCACAGAGGGAGACACACAGACCATATCGCTTTGAAAAGGTAAGGCAACCAGGCTTGGCTTCAATAAGGAGTTCTGAAGGAGAATATGAATAATCAGGGTGGCTCAAAGACAGATTCTACCACAGAGAAAGACTGAACTGTGTTCTGGATTCATTCTTAGCTGGGTTTTTTGGTGGGTCGGTTGTTATGTTGCCTTTTTTTTACTACACTAACTATGCAGGAGGGCCTCTGAAGACTCTGCACACCCTTCCACTTCCTTCCTGGAGTGGTGAAATACCCTCCTTGCAGGAAGCTTAATGATCGGGAAGGAACTCCATTTGAACCCTTTCCCTGTCTCAGCTGTGCACAACTGTCTCAGTGCTGGGTGCTCACACACCCTTCGGAAATCTATTCTCACACACACAGGATGTGTGTGCACGTATTGTGCATGCATTTGGAAATGTCCACTCTGTCACTCAGCCCCCTGTGCTCGATCCAGAAAAACAGCTGAAATGTGCTGGCTGCTTGGGCAAAACAGTGTCTTTTGGGGTCTTTCCATAAATGACTATGGAAAAACACAGGATAAAACACTTATTGTTCTTTACTTGCTTGTCCAAAGTATAAGTCGACTCCAGCTGCTTCAGCCACTAACAGCAGAATCACACACTTCAGCCTAACAGTGCCCGTGACGGGTACTGCCAAACACCACCCAGACAAAAACATCACACTGATGAGGTCACACATACCATATGCTGAGCTTCAATACTTCACATTCCCAGCTATACTCCTGCAAGTGAACCACAGTGCTTAAACAAATTAAGGCATGACCAGCTTTGCTGCTACTTACTACACGTAACAAATACGACATGTAACTGTCACAGGATAGTACAGGTGATTTACTATTACAGGAAACCATTTCAGTTCTAATTCAGGTCACACTTGTATTTGTGCAGGTTTACTGCCATTTTTGCTTAAAATATTTTAATAATAAAAGTATTTGAAAGCATGTTCATTTTCAGTCTGCAGCAAGAGACACTATAAAACCCACGATATCAATTTTTACATAATCACAAAATACATGATACACTGCGAACGTAAAGTACAAAAATACTAAGGAGCTGATTCACAAACCAAATTAAGAGTGCAAATATCTACAGATCCCGTATTTGACACAGAATATGGGTATTTTATGTCTATCACTTCCTGCAAAAGACAAGAAATTTCATTTCATGGCTAAGCAAAGTACCATGGCAAACATTCATATTGCCTTTTTCCTCAAGGTCCCCTTGTCACCACCATAAAAAGAACTGTATGACTAAATAGTCTAACCATCACAGATTAATGAGTGAGTCACTCTCAGTCACACCAAGTTTCACGTAAAGACGAATTCTCATTTGTATCCTTTATGAAGCAAGAGACAAAAGCCACCAGAAACCAGAAGCATGTTGGTGTGTTAGCAACACACAGGCAGAACCCTTAGAATTTTTACAGAGAAGGGCAGGATTCAAAGCAGTACCCATGTAAGGGGAAAAAAAAATCCTGTAACACATTGAGCTGTAAAAAATCAAATTCACTGACAAGTACAATATTTGCAATAGAAAAAACTTGTGTAGTTATATTTTTTTAAAAAAGCTAATAAAGTACAGCTACATACCCTATTTTTAATAATGTTATTCACCTAGCTCTTATGAAGGTTGCTGGATCTCTTCAAAACGGAAACATGTTTGTTTATGCAAAGGGCAGGCAAGGCATGGGAATCCACAGCTCACTATTCCCCAGCAGGCTCTGCCAAACTCTCTTCTCTCTGGTTCTGGAAGAACCACTTTGGGTAACGACAATAATTTAGTTCTTTGACTATTCAAACTTCTGTTTTTCCTGCCAAGCCTAAAAAGATGCCAAGTGTGCTGTTTTGTCTTGTGCAGTTGTCACCCTTAAAATCTGGACTGCACCACCTTATTCATGAAGCCCTTTAGCCCAATAGTTATGTTAAACAGCACTGCATTTTCTGATCAGAAATGATCTGAACAGAATTCATCCCAAATGCTCATCTGCTGCCCATTAGGAGTATTACAAGTATATGCAACGGTGGGAAAAACTACTCAGTAGTTAAGAATTGTATCTGAAGTGAAATGGAGTCTTCCCACACAGATTCAAACTTTGTTTGTTTTGGCAGAAAGGTACTGGAATTTTAGGCACTAACAGTAAAATGCAATAAAAAAAGTGTTTAGATCACCAAGGTCTCCAAGGACTTCATATTGAAAATGTGCAGCCATGAGAGCTTAAACCAAAAACTAAACACAGACTCAAAGTTAACATCTCTGCAAAGTATGGTTCCTTAGTTCTGTCTTCTGCTCAAAAGCAGGTTAACAGTATTCTAACCTAAGCATGGCAGCTAACAGGCCACATTTTCTTTTTTAGAAAAAGATTTTAAGAGGAATTTCACTAAATACCGTTTCCATGGCAAAGAAATGGAAAGCCTTCCAGAAAAAAAAATGTGCAAGTAAAAATTACCTTACATTAAGTGTGATGGTAATTCACTGGAATGTGATTGCCAGCATTAACAAAAACTATCAGGTAAAACAAATTATTCCAGGCAGTCCTCTCACTTCAGGTATCTTTCAGAAGATAGTCTTATAATAATCTAGTTTTTCTAACATGCTGCTAGTTCATAATTCCACTCACATATTAAAAAACAAAACAAAAACCTAAGAACAAACCAAACCAAACCTAAACAGCTTCTGTCCTCTTGAAAACATTATCATTCAGTAAAGCTCTTATCTGTGCAATTAACTGATAAAACTTGGCAATGAGACACTGCTAGTTCTGCAGAGAGACATGCCTAGGGAAGTACTTTCTAAAATTTCCTTTAATCATTCCAATAGTTTTTGGTCAACACCTCTTCTAAACCCGAAGCTGCTAATGCTTTTAATGACAGTATTATTGACCGAGATACTCCACAGCCAGCTGTTCTTATGACACCTTCCATTTGTATGCACCTTCCCAAGTTAAGGTGCTTCTGTATCAGTAAATATCCTGCAAATGCCTGGAGCATTGCTGTGTTCCTCCAGCCAGGCCTGGTTGTGGGCTGCCCTTTTCATAGATTCCATTTGTTTTGCTCAGCTCATCTTGTAAGAAATGATGCCCTGCCAAAAGGGGATCAATTGCTGTGACTGGAGCGAACGTTATCAGAGATGTGATCCTGACAGATTTCAGGCAAAGGAAGCTAGCACCAGTATTTGCTTCGTGAAATGAATCTGGAAGACTGCAGCTGGACTGCGAGGGTGAATTGACACTCAGGGCTCAGCTGATTGAAGAGGTGGCTGCTGCCAGAGGAGGATATCCCGCCCTGTGGTGCGTCATCCCGACCCCCTCCCTGGAGGAAGCCGGCACTTGCTGCACCCTGGGCTAATGCAGTTCAGCTCTCCCAGATCGCAGGCTCCTCCCTCCTCCTCCTCCACCTGCCCCCATGTTTAGAGTGGAGGCTGTGCTGCTTTGGAAGGCTGCAGGTGCTGGCATGGGGTCTGCCGGGGGGAGCCGTCCTCTGCGGCACAGCCGAGCTGTTTGAGCAGCGTGAGTCAGAACATGCAACCTCACCCTGACCAGAAGCACTCAGCTCCTTCAGCTTCCCCACCACACACACACAAAGCACCAGCCCTTCCACCAACTGAACCTTCCTCTCCTTTCCCCAGGATTCTCATTTGCTTCTCTTTTTCTAGCTCTATATTTGGTATTGGGAAAGAAAAAAAAAAGTCTTGGTGAAGCAGGAGGGGTGTCAGGACAAAATTACATAGCATTTATTCAGGGCCATCTGTTATTCCAAGCCTCAAAGTACTATTTCTGTATCACTGCAGTGTACCATCCCAGCTGTAAGAAAGAATTTATGGCCAGTCTAATTGCAATCGGTTCAGAGCAAGTTGAAGTATCAAATGTTTTTCTATTTGTCATAAGAGATTTTTTTTTTTAGACCTTCTTCTGAAGGAGGTGGGAGTGTCATTGTTTCTCTTGTTCTTTAAATACCTGCACATTAATGTATTAATGTTTTGCTAATTAATACAAAAGACATGAAAATCAAGGACAATGAAAATTTTAGCAGGCTTAGAAACAGCAGCAAGAGGAAGTGTTTTCTCTAAATAATTTACTTTTATTTTTGCTATTCATTCTCAAAAAAAACCCACTAAGACAGATACCACTGTAGTACTGCAAAGAACTAGAAATGAAGCCCAGCTTCAGAAAGACAGATGCTGTATTTTACCTATTCTATAATTAATGGTACTGAATCACCTTTAAAGGGGTCAGGTATTTTACTGAAGGGTGTTTCAATAATATTAGTTGCACAGTACTCCTCAACATTATCAGATTCACTAAAATCAGATACAGAATCTCATATAATCTTTCATGAAATGAGCAACAATCTCTGTCAATCATCAGTAAGAAATTATTCCTGTAACACAGAACTTGACTGCAAAATACACTTGAAAATAAAAAACACATGGCTTTAAACTATGCTAAATGAGCAGTACTTATCTACCAACTACATTTCTTACCTGATAGGGCTGAAAGGCACTATCTTCAGTTATAAAATCCAGCTGTTTGTCCACAAGGAATTCTACTGCAGTAATTGAATTGTATACACTTTTTCCAACCAAGGGCTTGAACGTCTAGTGGGGGGGAAAAAGGAAAAAAAATAAAAGAAAATTACCAATTAGGAAAAAACTCAGCACATCAAACCCCCAGGACTGTATAAACACTGCCATAATTGTTCCATCAAAACAAGTTAAAACAGAGTTACAATTACCAATTATACCAGAGAGAAGGGGTTTGTGTCTTTTCGGTTTTCCTTTGTGCCGTTGGTGGACAAACAGAAAAGGGAACTGCACCACACATTCTGCCTTTCCCTCGCCGCGCTTGAGCAAGAGTGTTTACCACAGAAGCTCAAAGTACAGGAGCACGATTAGATCTTCACCGTCCAGCTTAGCACACAGATCCTCCCTCCTGCTGCCTGCAGGACTAGCTAGCGCAGTGGTAATTACACCGAGGACGCTGAAGTGGAAACGGGCTGCAGACGTGCAGCGCTCCCCCCCTTCCTGTTCTGAAAGCGTTCACCTTGCCTCGAGTCAACCAGCTCATTTCCCTGCCTGTCTCTGCCTCTGCCTCCGCTCTGACTGCGCTGCCGCCGCCCCCGCAGCTCCTCCCTGCAGCAACCGGCTGCTCCGGCGCAGCGGCCTCGGGGAGACAGCGCCCGGCCGCGGGGCTTGTGCAGTAGGGCCGGGAGAGTTCCCGCTGCCCCCTCCCCGTGCCGGGGAAGCGGCGAGGGGCTGCCGGCCCCTTCCCCAGCACACGGGAGGCCGCGGGAAGCCCCCCAGCCCCACCGCAGAAGCCAGGCAGGGAGCAAGCGCAACAGGAACAACGGGCTTCTAACGCCCCCGCACACTGTCGGTCCCAAACGCGCCGCCTGCTCCGGGCGCAGCGGGATGCGGGAGGTGAAGTCGTGACTTCAGTGGGTGTCCCCCGACAGGGGACAGTCCCCTTCCCTGCTGGCTGGCTTTCCTCGAACAGCAGCGCAAGGAGAGCGTGACTGAGCGGGGAGGCACCGAGAGGGAATGAGTCAGGTGAAAAGGAAATCCCAGCGGATGGAGGGGAGAGAAAATGCCTCTCCAAAGACAGGCAGCAACAGCGAGAGGAAGGCGAGGGTGAACAAAAGAAACGAGCACCAGAAAGGGCATGCAAGATATACCGGAAAAAAACATGGAGGGACAGAAAAACAGAGGAAAGTTAGTCTACAGGGAAAAAAAAAATAGTCATGAGGGAAAACAGGAGAAAGAAAGCCCTCTGAGACTGATTCTAAATTTAAAATGCAGGAGGAAAAGACAAAGAGGAGAAACAAGGGCAGGTCAAACCACATGAAGCGTCATGCAAATGCTACCCCAACATCTGTCAGATGCTGCTATCACAACAGAACATCACCGGCTCACATGCAACAGCCGGCAGCACCAGACCCCACGTATTTACATAAGGGGGGGGACAAGGATCACTGCCACCCGCTTAGGGGAGGCAGCTGAGGAGCAATCCTGTAACTTCACAAAGGCCAGCTAAGAAGGGCAGCAGCAGTGCCAGCGACCTGCCCTCAGCCACTCTGCAGGCAGCTAAGAGATGCACTCAAGGTTTATCAGCCTTCATTACCTACTTTACCAAGGTGTTGCCTTGCGATTAGGCTAAATATAGCCCGGGCCTCTGGAGCCTGAGCCTCAGGACTTGCTAAACAAATGAGAGAATACTTTCTAATGAATATGTCCAACTCTACTAAAGCTCAGGTTTAATGTCCTATGTTCTCGTTTCCATTTTATTTAAGGTTTCACTTCAGCTGTTCCCATTTCTCACACAAGCAAGGGCAGGAAAACCCTATCAGCCAGTCATCAGCCATCTCAACGACAGGGTAACCAGATAAAAGGGATGAAGGGGCAAGAGGATATGATCCTATGCTAACTACAGAGTCTAAATAGTAAATAATTATTTAACCTCTAATAGTTAAGAAAAGGCCTTTGCTCTTGTATCACTTTTCTGTAATAGATCTTGTGCTGATAATGGCTGGAGTTAAGGGAGGGTGGAGTTAACATGGAATTGCAAAGTGTTCAACGTATGAACTTGCAAATGGACAAACTTTTCTTTGTTGAAGTCAACCTTGTAGTCTTTCAATTCTTACTTAGTCCCCGAATCTTCACATACACTGTTCTACTTTTTACATGCAGACTCCTTTCTAACTCTGTGCTATTATTCAGGTCCAGAAACACATTTCAGACTACAAACACCAGGCCATACCATATCCTTAGCTGAAACGAAACCATGTGGAATGCGGCCTGCACTAGCACTGGGGATTCAGACAGCACCACAGATTAGAGTCTGTGTGAGCCACCGGTTTATCTTATTGATGGTACTAAAAGAACTGGTTCTAAATATAGATCTGGGAGCGTGATTATTCTGAGAAACGTAATGCCTCCTCACTTGCTTTCACAGATCTGAGGCTCCAGACAGGCCAACGCCCCCAAACTACGCATGTGGAGGATGCAGGCTATCCCACAAGCCCAGTGGAAAAATACGTAAATAAATAAAGCAAAACTACCCCACTGTGCCACACACCTCAGACACAGATGGCTGCTCAGCTGCACACAACTTGAGATTTTTCAGACACTATGAGCAAACATTCCCACTATCAAAGAACAACAAAACCCCACCCTTTAATAAAAGCAGGATTTGGGAAAGCAAAGGTCAGACTCCATCAGCTCCAGGAGATAGGCAGGTCACCAAGGAGATATCAAACTGGGACACGTTAGGGATTTGAAAAATCTTCAGATGGAAGACATGACCAAACTTCACATCATACACTGCATGTGCACAAAGCAAAAAGACTAACAGCACAGTAGGCAAGAGCCAGCTACCAAAGGCAAGCATGCGAGACGTGTAATGGCATGAAAAGGTGCGAGAAGGTCCAACAAGCTCCTTGCAGGCTTTCAGAAGAAGACGCTCCCTCTTTGTTACCAAAGTAAAGGACAAGTCTAGGGACAATCAAGTATACTGGCTGAATTCAGGAAAAACTCACCTCTTAAAAAAAAATAAATCTCCCTTTCAAGCTTGTATGAAGCCTTCTTTTACCATCTCTGTTAACTCAAATCCCCAAAGACCAGAATTAAGCAAAGGACTCAAGCACTCAATTTTGACATCTCCCTTTTTCTAACTGGCTGCTTTAAAAAAAAAAAAATCCACTTTTTTTTCCCACCAAATTTCCCTGCTAGGTAAAGGGAGCTTATGAACACACACACACTTCGGTTGCTTTCTGACTAAAATGCATTTCTTACTCTACCCTCCCTATTATTTTACCCCAGCTCATATAAAAAATAACCTGCCTATGAGGAGGCATCCAACACAGCCCTGAGACCGGGAGAGAAAAAAAACCCAAAACCATTTGGTTTTGGATCTTCTAGCAAACCAAACACATTTTTAGAAAATATTCTTACCGTCACTTCACAGCAAACAATCTCAAAAGTATTGGACAGCATTGACCAAATGCTCGTGAATACAGAGGGTTACTCAGACTACTTTCAGAACACCCAGTAACAGAAATCTATTTATTTATCTATCGTCTTCAAGCCCCCAGGGCAACCACAGGCCCCGCTCTCTCAAGGAAGCAGCACAGAGCACACTTTTATCTGCCTAACGCGAGGAAGCAGCTGGAGAAGCGGTGACCCCCCCGCAGTGGGAGCGGGCAGCTCCCTGGCACCGGCCGGGGTTCCGGGGGCGGCTGCTGCAGCCCCGGCGCTGCCAGGCTGTGACACTCAGCAGCTCACTGCAGCAGACGCTCGGGTTACAGCCCAGCTCGCAGCTGCCGCCCGGCTCAGCCCACACGTCCTGCCACCCCCTCATCTGCCTCGCTGGAGCTTCAGCCTGCTCAGCCAGGAGCCTGCGAGAGCTCATCTCCCTAGGCACACACACGGCGCTGGCCCTAAAAAAACAGACAAGTGTTTCAATCTCTCTACAGAAATTTATATCGTGAACACAGATATAATCCCAACGCTTTACAGGTTTTACTCTTTAAACCGCAAAAATCGGGAAGATCGGGTAAGCCTAATTTGTACGTGCTATTCGACAAACTTTTCCACATATTGTTCTTTGGCCTCACTGTTTAGTCTGCACTAGCGCAAACACTGGCACCTTTCACTACGATACTTAATCATTAAAAATAGCTGTAGCTCTTCCAACGCCTGCTTGTTGCCATGGTTTGTACTCAGAGGCAGAATCGCCGAGTGGAAAGAGAAGATAAATAAAGCAGATTTACCGTAATAACCGAGCACCGCGTTTTCCCATTCGCAGACTCCTTAGCCCGCTCTCCCTACCACAGGGCCCGTTTCCACCCTCGGCCCTTCCCGGCGGGGGTGCGGGGGCCCGCCCGCAGAAGGAAGGAACCGGCGGGACGCGGCCGCGCCGCAGCCCAGCGAAAGGCGGCAGCGCCGTGCGGGCCCCTCAGCGGGGGTGCCGCATGGCAGCCCGCACCGCGCTGCAGCGCTCCTCGCACGGCTCGGGAGCGGAGAGGCTCCGCTGACGTCTGCACAACGAGCCCTCCAAGTTCGGCGACCGCCGTTAAGGGCGGAAAATTAACTTGGCCAATGGAAAAAAAAACCCCACAAAACAACCAAACCCCAAACCCAACTAAAACCAAACCCAACAACCCCA
>JANHGL010003579.1:0-11617 GCA_024611195.1 Ceyx melanurus | reverse complement strand
TGTCATAACAAATGAAACTGGTTAACTAAAGCTAATATTTTAACAGAAAAGACAAAACCTTTAGGGCAGACTTAAGAATATTTTGAAATTTAATTCAAAATTTGATGTTATAATGCAATTTTGAAATTGTTTCTATAATAGTTAATGATTTCTTGCTAGTGATTGTAGTGCATCAGCTTCGTACTTTGGTGGGTCAGAGGAGCTGAAATAGTCTACACGTGTTTAAATTTGTGTTTAAGTGATCAAAGGCTGCTTCCAGTCAGCTCCTATCGAAACATGTTATTTTTCAGATCAAACTATGCCTGTACTGTAATGAGATTATTTATTTTGCCCTCAAATAACAACTAAATCAAATGGCAGTTTGTTGAAGTTATGAGCAAAATTGTCTTTGCAGTGTTTTGATCATCTATTCAACAATGAACTAGGAGTATAAAACCAGAGGTACAAAACCAGCAGTGATGCTTCATGAACAACTTTTCCATTGATGAGCAGGGCAGTCTGGAAGAGAGGACAGGGACATTTACCTATGACTAAAATAATCAATCAATTGGTCTAGGGACTGTTTTCTGAACTTGAGACAAACCAGCACATTATGTCTCTGTTCACCTAAGGTTTTTATTTACCCATCCTGCCCCACAGTTTGCATAGATATGAACTCTGACTGTTAGAAGTAGTCTATGGCTTGTGCTAACCTCTGAATTTCCTCAGCTGTTAGCTAGAAAGTTATTTGGTCTGATTAAAACTGTGCAGTACAGAATATTAGTACAGAAATCATGTTCCTGTGATTACCACAATTACTGTTCACTGGCACAGTCTGATTTGTAAGTATGAAGGTAAACATTGAGAATTGCTTGATAAATTGTTTATCTTCTGCTTTCCGTAGGTATTAATTGGTTTTGAAAATTTGGAATGCCTAAATATTTGTTCGACCACAATTCTATTTTCTGTGTTAAATGCAGACATATTCACAAATGAAGCTTTGTGCCTAAGTCACTGCTGAGCTCCAGAAAGTTCATTTCTATTTAACTGGTCAGGACTACAGCATGTAGGGCTACGTTTGGATACATGACTGTGCCCAGGAAACTTGTTCTTTAAAGTAATTTCCAACCTGAATTGATTGTATGATAAGAGTATCCACATACCTGCAATACCCAGAATTGCAATCATCACTGCACTGCTGGAACTAGATCAGTTCCCAGTACAAACATGGGATCACTTTCAGCATCACCGTGTGTTTTCAGGGAGCCCTACTGCATGACACAGGGATAAAAAAGAGGCAGAGGCTTCTAGGGTGGGAATAAGTGCCGAAAAATAACTCACTTTATCATGGATTTAGGGCTGAGAAAGCAAAGAAGAGAGAAAATGGCTGTAGCAATTCTGATCAAGACAGGGGTTTTTTTTTTTAGTTCTGGTTCCTGTTCTTAGATATAGATTTCTTAACTGTACGGCTGAAGAGCTGTGTTTGTTCACCTTCAGGGGCTCATGAATCTTGCATTCTTGACTACTCAGTGACAGAGCTTCAATGGGAGGTGAAAAGGGTATCCCCATTTTCTTTTCTTATTCTTATTTCCCTCCCTACTTCCTTACATGTCTGTGGTGATCAGGGCATACTCGCCGTGGGGGTGGGAAGTAATTTTAATTTGAAACCCTTTATATTAAGGATACTGAACTCGAATCTCCCAAGTGATTTCTTTAACCAAGAGTCTGTTATGCAAAGCATGAGCAATGCCTCCCCTCATCACCTTTCTCTGACAGCTGGTTTAAAGACAAAGCTGTTGGAACTGTGTTTTATAAGTGGCTGTCAGGCATGCTCAAAGTACAGGCTTCAGACAGTTAGTCATACTACACTGCTCTTCTTAGGTGACTTACGAATTCCGTCGGGAAATTTAGCTGTTTGCTGAGCATGGGTGTTTTAAATGACAATTAATCCATGAGGTGTGTAAACTCTTCTCGTTTTTATTTTTTTTTTCCTTAAAGGAGCCTCTGAGTTATGTGTATAAACTGCTACTGGAGTTAATACCTGCTTCTCAGTACAGCTGCTAAACAGAGAGATGGTCTTGTTTTCCCTGGCTCTCGATCTAGAAGTTTGCAGGTCTTCCATCACACCAGTTGCATGGGGATGTCTTTGACACCTGCAGTCATCTCAAATAACAGGACACAGGCAATACTAGATGATCTTCTAGGTCCCTTCCAACCCCTAACATTCTGTGATGCTGTGATAGAAATGAGTCTCCGGTCTATGGAGTCTAAGTGCTTTTAAACCTCTTAGAGGGTGATCTTTGTATGATCCAAAGTCTAGTTTTCACACAGCACTACGGCACAGTCTTGGCTCACGAATGTGAGAAAATTGCCAAATAGTGGGAAAGAGTCATGACAAAAATACACAAAGCAGAACCATGACAGACAGAAAAGGTGGAACTGCAGACAAGGTAAGAGAGAGTGGTTCAAGGATTCCATAAGAATAACAGCTGAGAAAAATCTTAAGGGAAAAAGTAAAGACAGAGTATCTTTTCCGTCCTGGTAATCTATTGTATAATATTAGCAAGAAATGCTTTATACTTTTGTTTTATAATAATCACGTCATCTGCATCCATGTGTCGAAGTTCTAGTTATTTGTTATTCATGTTGTTTCTCCTTCTGCCTAGCCTCTTAATTTTCTGCTCTAAATATGTAACTCCCTTAATAAAACCACAGAAAGTAATTTTAAAACGCCCACAAGGGCACAACTGAAAAATATAGACTGACATCCTAGAAAGCAGGATAACTACTTGTGGTAGTTATTATTATTAAATCCATTGTGAGAAATTTCTGATGGAAAATGGAAGCAAGCCTGGGTTCTGAAGTCTTTCAAAATGGTCTGGAACTGGTGTATTCTGGACAATTTATTTCCAATGGGTAGACAAGAGTTTTCTACAGACACATACTGCAAAGACCCACTGTAGTGATGTAAGATAAAATATATGAAACCATGTTCAGATGAGGAGGAAAGAAGAGGTTCTCTGGCTTTCAATTCCCTCCTTCTTTTGTGCCATGAAACTAAGCTGTTTCTACTTAATTTTGCCACATGAGCATAGTCAGCAAACAAATCAGAAGAAGCTTTTTTAACTGGAGGGATATGGAGAGAAATAGCCACCAAAAATTCAACCCAAAGAGTGAGAGAATGTGTCAAACTACTTAAAAAATATTCTACCCTCTTTCAAGGCCTATCCTAAATAATTTGAGAACAGAGGATGACATTTAAAAGAAAAAAGGAAAGTAGGCAGGAAGATCAGAGGAGAAAAGATTAATTTCTTTTGCTGCAATATAACACCATCATTTTTCTTAATTATTCTTGACATTTCACCTATTCTTCTGTGAGCTCCCTCAGAGCATAGCGGGGGGAAAATGCCAGTTGCTTTCCAGACAAAATGTGCAGAGGTACTTGCTGGAGTCTGCCCCTTGATGCACAGAATCCTAGCACCACCTAGATGGTAAATGTAGCTGTTAGGTTTGCAATGTGCCACCCAGAGCAGGTCATGCCAAATGGCTTGTGTGGTGTGTATTTGTGTGCAAGAGACACACTGGAGTAAACTTAGTTTTATGATAAAGGAGGAATAATGAAGAGAGGGTGAAGAAAAGCGACATAAAGGTCCCTGTTCTCACAAATTATTCCCTCTTCTCCAATAGTAGGAATTCTCCTGATCTTCATCAATCTTACCAACTAGTGCTGAGAGAGAAAAGTCATTTGTCACTGCCTGGTGGATATTCAACTATTTTTAGAGGCGTTCTTGCCAAACACTAAGCAAAAGACTTCCAGACCTGTGCACACACCTTGTGGTGTCAAAGGGCCTGGGGTGACCTCAGTGAATGTTCAAGTGTCTGATTTGAGCATACAGCAGAGGATACAACATAATGAATTTTCCCTGGAATATCTTTATTAGATAATTATATATATTATAATTAGATAATTATTAGAAAATAATTATATATATTATATAATTAGATAACAATAATAAGGAATTATCTATAAAATTGTGGGTACATAGCCATGGAGTTTTGTGTTATCTACCTTGGTGTACCTTCTAAGAAAAGGTCCCTCATTTTTTTGTGTGTTGTCATTCTTCAGAAGCTAGTATAAAACCTTCAGAGTTAATAAATTAAATATTATTTTACAGATAGAAATATTATTATGAAAGTGTTTTTTCATTGTTATAACCATCATCATTGTTGCTGCAGCAATTCTAACTTCAGAAAAACTGAAAATAGTTATGGTAACTACGCTTTGGAAAAAATGGGGTGAACAAAACACCTAATATATTTTAAGTATCTCTTTTTCAGAGGAGATGAATAACACTGTAGCTTTACTGGTTCCTCTCAAATGATGTAGTGTATTTTTAGATGCCTGCATTGTAGACATGTAAACTTTGATCTTAAGATTCTGTGCCTTCTCTCTGTGTAAAATAAACACTATTATTACTATTATTAATAATAATAATACCTTAAATCATAACATATTCTGAAAGAATGATTAAAATTCAAATTTTGATATTTAAATTAAACTTTAAATGAAATTTTCTTCTGGAGATGTGCCATTTTGGCCTTAACCAGTTTGATATTGCTTTGGAGCTTAGGTTCCTCTTGGCCTTCTTGACCAACCAGTTAGAAACAATTGAACTAATGGACCACTTTGTCCTGAGCCAGTCCCTAGGCTACCTTACAGAACATGCTGCAGGTGTGCAGGACCCAAAGGAACTATACACAGAGTTAAACTTCAAAAAACTATGAAGCACCCATGACTCAGTTAAACACAAAGGGCTTTATTTTTTAGATACAGAGGTGCACTTTGCAACTCACTTTCCAAAGTCACCTATTGTGGTTTTACTTGTTTGCTTAGGGTCACGCAGTAGAGGTTGGATTGAAGGCCTAAATTGATAATTTTCTACCAGATTAAATAATCTGTAATACCTGAGAAAGAAGGAGCTTTTACTGATGAAGATATATGTGTGCTCTGTATAATGAGAAAACTAAGATAGTTACGATAGCTTGTCCTTGGTGTCCTTCAGCAGAAAGTAATCTGAAATAAATATTTAACAAAAGTATGACACCAAAAAATCACACTCTCTATTTAATATGTTTTTTATATTTTATTAATTTTAAATTTATTGGATGTCCACATTTTTTCATAGCAAATCCTTATAACTTCAGGGGTTTTTGCCTGAGGCAAAGCACTGCTGTTTGATTTATCTTCTGCACTTGTCTCGCTTTAACAATATGAACTTATTTTCACAGACTCTATGTTTGACCCCACAGGGAAAAAGTTTCCTTTTTAAAGAAATGTGTACAAGGTACTTAATAAGTTATGTCACTCGGTTTTACTGTGTATTATTTTTTCAGTGACTACAGTTAACTTTCTGAATCCCCAGATGCCAACATTTTAATAAAAACAAGACGTTTTCAACAAAGTGTCAGTAACAAAGTGATCAAAGTGCTATGGGAGCAGTTTGGCAACAGTTTGAGCTTTGAATTTCCTATTCAGTTTCCAAAACATTCACTTAAAAAGCATTTATTGAAGCTGAACTGCCTTTATCAGCCTGATCAGAGCTCCATAAAGAGCATGCATGATTCAACTGCCTTTCCAAGCTTTAAAAAAATACAACTTTGATATATGCCTCACAAGTACAGCACAATAGTTTTCATGCTCACGTTTGTTAAGATTTAGTGCAGCCATTAAAGAACAGAAGGGCTCTTTGGTGGCAATTCTGAGACATACCAAATATCCCAAAGCACAACCTTCTACAAATCAGAGATTAAGGTACTGACAAAAATTTCCACTTGATTGCAGTTTTTCCTCTTAAACTTGTATCAGGAGTGACTATCTTTTCGATCAAATCTCTGAGGGTGGTGATTAAAAATTTTTTTTTTTACTCTCTGAGAAAAATATCAACTGAGAGATAAAAAGTGACACTTTATGTGCCTTGTCCAGAAGTCAGTCGATTTATTGAACAAACTTTGTGTGTGCCTGACCTATACATGAAGTTTGTGACTTGTGTCTTGTCAAGTATCGATCACTTAAGACTTTACTGTTTGCTTGCTGCAATGTAGCTAATAATCTCTTTTTATTTAGTTTTGTGGTATTGAATTCTTATCATGACCCTGATGACTTCTCTGGGACATTCTTGCTTCAGCTGTGTAAATGGGCTATGGAAATTAATCCTGCCAAAGGAGCTTTCTTGGGCAAGCAACCTTTGTTTCCCTAAGTTCACGTTGCAAGTGGTTTGCATGCAGATAAAGACGTTTGAAAGCAGCAGATGTCATCAATCTTTATGACTTTCTGATACACACCATTTCACCTCTACTTCTTGTCAGGGATGTGTATTTTTAGCAATCATGCTATTTTCTCCTTGAATGACGTAAAACTTCTGTTTAGCTCACCTCAGCATTTTGTGATCATTGCTAGGTATACGCAAAAGATGGAGCTTTCATCTTTGTACAGACTCAAAATGTTAACAAAGAATTCCTAGGGTCACTGAAAAAAAAAACCTGAAAAAAACCCAGTAAAATGAGAAGAAAATGCTTATATTTAAGGATTTTGTATATATTTCACCAGAGAAATAGAATGAACTTCAATAGAGGAATTAGATCCTGCCTAGTTCATAATTGGATATGTTTCTGTTCTAGGGCATTATACAGCAAAGTTTCTGAAGCTGTGTTTATTCCACCCAAGTAGTTTGCAGTGTAATGGTTCATTTTACATAGATTTAAAATGTAACAAACTGAACAATTATATTTCTGGCTTATATTCAGCATCAGTTATACACAGGTGTTTGCAACAGATCTTTTAACTGAATGTGTTGGGATCTACAGGTGTCTGAATATCTGCTTGAACCAGAGCAGGGAAAAATGCAGCAGATGATAGTTTTTAATTCATCAATCATTATGGCAACACCCAGCAGCATCATACAGGAATACAATCTTATTTATTAGATTAAAAATAATTAAAAAGAAGACTCTAATCTACAATGATAACTGCTTTGTGAAGTCTGAATTGGCAGATTTACTAATTCCAATCCATGTTTCTCCAGGGATTGAGAACTCACATGATCACTGTGCCCTAGATGGTCTCCAACCCTTACATCCCCCTAGATGGTCTCCAACCCTTACATCCCCCACAGGTTCTTCCCTGTTCACAAGAAGCAGGTCCAGGAGGGCACTTTCTGTGGTTAAGTAATATAAAAATTATACCTGGGGAGGACTATAAATGAAAACTAGAACATTAGTTTTTATTCTCATGATCAACACCATTAGTGATAGTGATGCTATGACAGAGAAAAACAATGATATGAGGTATATTTAGTTATTCTTTGCAGTGAATTGGTATAAAAACAATTCACAATAACAAATAATACATAAAGGACAGTGAGCCCCCATTTACCTGATTATTTTCCCTGGTGAAGTTTACTTTTTAATTCTAAAATTCGAGGAGCACAGAGTTAATGCTCCTAACCTTGCCAAGGTGTTCCTCTGCCCTGGTCATATGGGGTATTGTGATACATAAACCTAAATCAAGTCTAGACTGAGAAATTATTCTTCATTTGGCTCTGTTCCCTGAGGCAGCTGTTAGAGTTGGCATTCTCAAACACTCCTGACACATCCACCCTGAAAATGGGTAGCAGTCTCCACATTGCTGCACATGTCCAGATTCCGGAGTGCTGATTGAGACATGGATGATGGAGGTTCAGTTCCATGGTCCTTTCTGAAAGCAGGAAATTCAAATCCTAACTTTCCATTTCGATTCAAGATGTTATCCTTGAAGATACTATCTTCTGTAAAGAAAGGTCACTGTGTAACCCTGTTACTGAAATATTTCAATTAAAAAGACTATATGGTGAAAAAAACATACAGAAAAACACCGTAATTCATTAATCTGGTAAATTAATAGGATGAGGGTATTACTAGGAATATGTTTTTTTACAGTATAATAATAATAATAAAAAAAAAGCTGCTGCAGATTACCCATTGGAGAGTTGAATCTTCCTCTTTTTTCTTTTTCCACTAGATGTCAATAGAGTGCTCTTCCTTTTTGGGTTCCCCTACCATTTGAAAATTTGGAATAGAGAGTAGCAGGGATTTTGGTTTTGCTTTAGCCCTTAGACACAAAGCTCCCAGCCCTGAAAGGTGACATCAAAGAGAATAACAGGTCTGTTGCTAAGATGGAGAATGATTTTTGTTTACTGAATCAAGAGTAGGCTCTGTGGGTGCTGAATTGAAATAAAATTTATTTTAAATAGGGCCCTGAGAAATCAATTGTAACCAGCAGTTAATGACCAGTTTGTGAACAGCTTGAGGGAAAGCCAAGGGCAGTTAAAACTCCAGCAAATTAGTCGTTAACTGTGCTAATTAATGATATTGCAGGGATTATTGCTATTATAAACTGTAATCAATCAGATTTACCATTGTGTCTAAGAAAAAGTTTGCAAATAACAATATTTTCTGGATGCAGCTCTGCACTTCAAATTTTAATTAATATGATAATCTGAGTATTCCATATTACTAAATTCTACTTTTAGTTCCCTAGCAAATATAAGCATGCATATTACACATAAAAATTAATAATAAGTACTTCATAATAAAATGTGGTAATATGAAATAATAAAGACAGCAGTCAAGGCATCAGGAAGGTTATGATTTATAGGAAGAGCATACGAATAAAAGGACTGTGGCTGGATTCACTATTGTATTCTTCCTAGTGATGCAAAGTTTTAATGTGAATCATTCATGGCCCTTTTCTTGATTCAGTTATGAACATTTTACTGCATGTGGAATTCCTATTTGCTCAGAGGTGCTGAGCTGAGGTTCTTCAGTGTGAAAAAATGGGGAAGGTGAAAAGTGAGAGCTGTAGTGAAAAAAAAAAGTGAAAACTGATCCATCTAAGCCTCAACTTCCCACATTCTCCTCACATCTGTAGTCTTCACCTTGTACTTTGAACCAACAGAGAGCTACAACTGATACATTTTGGGCTGGAAAGAGAGCAGAGTTTATATTATTCTGTTCTTTCACTTGTGTTTGTTGTGATTTTTTTTTACTCAAATTTATATATTTTTTTTTTTTCCTTAAAGAATTAAAAGCTTATCAACATGTATTGATTCAGTGAAATGTTAATAAGCCTGGTTATGACTTGGTCTGTACTATTAATCCCATTGACTTCAGCAGGACTTCTTATCTGAATAAGGTTGAATGAATTTTGAGCCTATATTAGGAAGGTTATCTAGCAAACAGAAGGGCAAGAAATACTACAGCTTAGTTTCAGTAGAAAATGTAATGGTTCTGAGAAGCTTCTTATGTGACCTCAGATGTTAGGAAAAACAATGTAGAATATTAACTATGCAATGGAGTTTCCATTCTGCAGGCTGAATGAGATCTAGATGAACTGTGTTGTGGATACAGTAATTATTGTAATTATTAGCAAGCTTTGTCTGTGCTGTAATTTCTTCTCCGGTATGTGAAATGAGACACAAAACCAGGACTGTCAGAGCTGTATAAAACTCTTTACTCTTCTCTACACTTCAAAATAAGAAAAAACAATAATTCTGCACATGTCTAGGTGCAGATGATAAATTGGATATGAAAGGAGAGATGTGAAGTTAGTGAGCTGTGAAGATGTGTGTCTATTTATAAATTTATTATGTATATCCTTAAGCATGTAGTAGTTTGATCAAATGGATAATGTACTTGTAAATCAGATAACTGGATTATCTGTGTTCTCAGTGGAAATTTTAAATCTCATCTGAAGAAATGCTGTTTCACCCAATCTAGATCCTGTTTTATTCAAGCAGTTTTACTCTAAGAATAAGAGTCCTGTGTACATACACGGGAGTGTTTTCATATGCTGTTTGAATTTGTATCTGTTTTTCACAGCAAGAAAACTGCTTGTTTTGTATGATTAGTGATATGCTTTCACTCACACAGGCATTTCTGTAAACAGGAGCTGAAATTCTGTCCCATTCAGGAAGTATCTGTCAGCTGCTGAATATTTTGAACTCTGACTGATGTTTTAGAATCTCACTTGCATGCAAAAGCAACTCATTGCTTCATAAAATAAGGCTTTAACCAAAGAAAATGTAGGAACACATTAGCTTGATCCTTCAAGCTATCTCTAGGGCAGTGAAAGACACACACTTAATTAATTGGAGTAACTTTGCTGGGAACACATTCTGAATATCTGATTCTTCTGGAAGAGTCCCCTGCCCTGATGACAGAGCTGCTACCACCATAGCCTGTGTGAAAATTGGTTGTGCTTGGGTGTGTGAGGACAATGTATATTCCACAGGCAGAAAAGCACAGAGGTGTTTGTTCCCAGGGATATTTAGTTACACTGATTACCACAGCCTGAGACAAAGGCAGAACAGAACTGTAGGCATGCGGGAGATTTTCAGGTGAAAATAAACAAGCTCTATGAATCAAAGCAGCTCGAGGGATAGATCTCTAGTATTTCCCTGCAGGGGAATTCTTAATTATAATTTTGGATTGTTTGTCAAGCTGTAATAAATGCGATTTTTATTTAAAAATCTGTGTATGAGCAGAACCACAAATGTATGTATCCTGAAGAGTCTGAAGTGGCACACCAAGTCTTTGTGATGAAATAGCTCCTGTGAGGTGCAGATAAGAAGGGATTTTTGGCATCTCAATTGATACAGATACTTTAAATTACACTTAAATCTTAATTTAGCAGTTTAATTTCCATACAGGACCTTTAGTGGTTGAGTTCTTCATAGTTTTGATCAACTAATAACCCAGTCAATGAAATAAATCTCTTTTATATAAGTTATCTTTTGTTTCTTAGTCAGCTGTATGTCTGAATATCTGTAAGTGTAATATGGCTTGTTGTGGGTATACTCATTTAGGCAGGCTAAGGCTACAGTCTGTTTATTCTAGAAACTATAGAAAATATGCAAATATGATAGTTTAATGTCTTAAACATGACAGAATTTTATTAGAACTGATAGTGAGTTTTATATATTGTCACTCCATTAACTTAGCTAATGATGACTGCTATCTTGTACTCAAAAAAAGACTTTTATAAACACATTTAAATAAAGGAAGTCTAGACTTCTGCTAATTCTCAAAGAATTGAAAGATATGGAAGCTAATGCTGTTGTTATCCAAAGAATTCCTGCATAGAAACAAGAAATTGTGTAACCTTTCTCTGCTGTAGAAATCCTTCTTCTCTACTGACCCTGCATGCTCTGAAAAATCTTATTTCCAGTGTGTCTATTCCAATCAGAAAGCACCAGAAATCATTCCTGTCATTCAGCTGGATGAAAGTGGGAAGAAACAGAGGTAGCCACAGCTTCCCAACTTCTTGCCTGTGAACTACTTTAGCTAAACTTTTTTTTTTTTTTTTTTTTTTTTTAAGTATTTGTTGAGGGTTTCACTTATTGACCAGTAAAATAACAAAGGAGCATAAGCAGGTCAAGGGAGGTTCTTCTCCCCCTCTACTCTGCACTGGTGAGGCCCCACCTGGAATGCTGTGTCCAGTTTGGACACCACAGTTCAGAAAAGACAGAGATTTACTGGAGAGAGTCCAGTGCAGGGCATCAAGATGCTGAAGGGAGTGGAGATCTCCCTGCTGAGGAGAGGC
>JANHGL010003578.1:18672-45471 GCA_024611195.1 Ceyx melanurus | reverse complement strand
TGCCATCCAGAGAGACCTGGACAGGCTGGAGAGCTGGGCAGGGAGAAATTTAATGCAATTTAATAAGAGCAAGTGTAGAGTCCTTCATCTGGGGAGGAATAACCCCATGTTTCAGTACAGGCTGGGGGCTGAACTGTTGGAGAGTAGCTCTGGGGAAAAAGATCTAGGGGCCTGGCAGACAGGAGGATGGCCATGAGCCAACAATGCACCTTTGCATCTAGGAAGGCCAGTGGCAATCTGGGATCCATTAAGAAGAGTGTGGTCAGCAAGTCTAGGGAGGTTCTCTCCCCCTCTGTGCTGGTGAGGCACCATCTGGAATATTGTGTCCAGTTCTGGCCACCCCAGTTCAAGGACAAAGAGCTACTGGAGATCGTCCAGCCCAGGGCACAGGCTTCCTGATGCTCTTCTTCCCTGCCTCATTTCCTCACTGCCACACCCCAGTCCATGGCACCCTCATCTTGGAACTACCCCCAGATGGGGGGCTGCTGAGCACCCCAGCACTGACAGTTTCCCACCTCTTGACAGTTTTCATCACCATATGTATGATTTTGACTGCCATGAGCTTCTGCTGACCTGATCACTTCTATGGAGGGTGAGAGCTGTATGAAAGCAGCTAATCAATTGTTTAGCTGGCTGAGGAAAACCAAATAGCTGAGGAACATCTGGAAAAAAAGACTCTCAAGGTATTTACTGCTACACAATATTAACAAAGACCCACTGGGAAACTAAATCTGCCAATCAAACTAATTGGATTTAGCAGCAAATGATGGATTGAAGATGTATGAAAATAACCATCACTGTGACTGAAAAATGAAATGCTGAGTAAATTTACAATAGCACTTTTATCTAGTATATCAGCCTCCTGTCTGCCTAACCTGTGGCAGAGAGCACAAATCATAAATTTTGGACTCTCCTGCCAAGATAGAAACATCAACTGCATATAGTCTTCAGGTGCTGCTTTGAATAAATGTAACTTCTGATGTCATTTTTGGTAAAAGCTGCAGAACAGTGTATGCCAGAATTAGGTTTGTAGCCAATATTTGTTTTTGTCATCAAAAGCGTATTACATACAATTATGTTAAACTGCTCTGCCAATCAAATTATCTGTTTAAAAATATCACTGAATTTTTTTAGTTTCTGCTGCTCATTCATCATGCTGTTGCATACTTTAATGTGTTCAGAGCAAAGGAATATCTTATCATTATTAAGTTAATTTTATTTTTAAAAAGCTAATGATCAATTTTAATATGTTCAGCATTACACATTTTTATGTTGAGTTTCTTGTAGAGATTCATTAGAGCAGCCCTATTTATTACATCCTCTTTTCATTTTTCATTAGCAAACTAGAGAGTTGTAGGTGTTTCTTTAGAGAAAAACTGTAAATAAACAATTGTTGAAGGTTCAGTCTAAAACAATCCTTTTGGTTCATTGTCTTTGTATAGTGGCCAGCAGCCCTGTTTCATTAGTAACAGTTTAGAATCAGTATAGATATTGCAACTCATTTTTCCATAGGTTCCAGCACAGTGTTATCTCTTCAATGTGCCTTCAGTATCAAAACTAATCTAGTTTTCGTTCTTAATTTTTCAGTATTCTTTGTTTTTTTTCAATGCAAGAAGACTCTCCAAGTTTCACTTAATTAACCCTGTATGTGAAGCAATAATTTCAGGTATACATTTTCTAGCTCTGGAAGTCCTGTTCATCTTTTACTGTTTTTCAAGATTTTCTGTATTCCACTGCAAAAGACACCTCAAATAGCTAGTGGAACACTGACCTCTTCACTGAACTGTCCTGCTTAAAAATGCTTTATCTTTCCACAGAAGACTTAGAATTGACTTTCATAGTTCTGCTGAGAATCCAACATGTCCATTTTCTCTCAAACAAATATATATATTTAAAATTATTACATATGCATTATCAAGTCAACATTGCAGAATATTTTGCTTACTTTTTTTTAATTATACTTGATAATATGTTCATGCATTGTTATATATATTGCATATAAAATGTGTTTTCTCACAGGAAAACAATAAAGAATCATCTATACTATAATGTATTCATAGTCCTACATGGATGCTATATAGCAGAAATGTGCCATATATAGTATATACATAGGTGCATGCTATATAACATATATAGTATGCTTTTATGTCAGTAACTTATATAGTAGTTACTGACCATATCACCAATGAAGAGCAAATTTAATTCTAGGAGGGAAGAGAAAAACATTCAAGATATGGCTCTGGAATGTCGTTCTTTATGGTGCTGTATGAAATCTAATGGCACTGTGATGTCACCAGAATGGTGAGCTGTGATTGTCTGTGTCAGACCTGCAGTTCTCTTAACGGATATGAAAGCAGAAATATCACTAATGAACACTTAAAAAAAATAATTCTAGCCCATAGGCTAGGCTGTTGCAGAGTTACTGCCAGGTCATCTGCTGCTGTGTGATATGTTGGGAGAGTCAAACATCAGAAGCAGCCAGAAAGGATCAGCTATTCTTGCACTTGTCTCTTCTACACATGCTCTGAAAGAATTTAAGAACATGTTCTACTCATCTTGGAATGAGTTCATCTAAATTTTTCTTGTCGTGCATCAGACAATTTTTCCTCTACTTGAATGGTCAGATTTTGAAACCACAGTGAGATCAGAAAGAGAGAGAGTAAACCACAGGCAAATGTGCTTTATATTTAGTGAAACAGATGGTCTCAATTACCAGATCTTGTTTCTTGTTCCCTATATTCTCCACTTACCCTATTAGACACTCTATAATGTATTTATATACATATATAGTGTATCTTTAATGAGAAACTTTGGTAGATTTTAAATTTTATTTTGAGGATTTTTTTTCTACAAGTTTTGTTTTAATAGATGACTTTACATTACTTTTTTACTTAGAAAGACAATATGAAACAAAGACATTCTTCCAAACAAGATATGAAAAATGTGTCTGTGAAATGTATGCTACTGTTACTGAAGAATTTTAAACGAGTTAAAACAGATTCTTCTTTTTCTATAGTCAAACAGCTTGAGACTTCGGCTAACACCTGAATGTAGCAGGGTCAGATCTTCATAAGAAAAATAATTTTCCCTCTAGACACTTTAAAGGTCTGTAGCATTGAGAAGCTCTAATAGATTAGAGAACAATAGCTTCAGTAATGGCTTCAGAAAAGGTATTTCCAAGCTTCATTTCTGCATATGTGGCTGTATTTTGTATAGCACTGTTTTTGCCAATGCATTTAAACTGAGTCTAGCCCACAAAGAATGACATTATCTTTTCATTTATTCTCATTAGATAGCATGCCATTAATATAAAAATTGAAAATAATATCAGTGCCTGGATATGATGCTGCTCTACTTCAGTGCTGTGGTTTGCAAGTGCATATGTGGTAACATGATTCTTCCATTTCCATCTTTTTCATTTAACATTTTTCATTTAGAAAAACAAATAATTTTGTATATTCATTTAAATAAAGAGTTTTTACTACAGGATTATATTTTTCAAGTAATAACAAATGTAACAGCACCTTTATGAGGTGATGTAGTTATGGATGCCTGGATCAGGAAATGTTATACAAAGGTTATTAAAGACCTGTTTAAAACAAATTCATAGATCAACTTGCAAAAGAAACAGAGCTTGAGATACAACTATGGGCTTATTTGTGAGATACAGCTCTTCAGTTAAAAAATTTAAGAAACTGTTATTCTGTTTCTTTTACTCCATTTATTATTAAGCTATGGCTCTGACCTTCTCCAGATTTACTATGTTTCACATAACTTGTCTTCATTTTGAATTGATTGCATAGAATAATTTGGAAGGACACAAGGTGCCAAAACAGAGCTCTGCTCTACTATAATTTAATGTTATTCAATATTTAATAACTTCTCCTGTTCAGAAGTTTTCTTCAGAGAATGAAGATGAGAGCTTAGGGAATCAAACGGAATATAGAAGCTCCCAACTTCAAGTCACACAGTCAGAAAAATCCACGAGCTATAAATACTGTTAGTCATTATTGCTGATCATTTCAGGACCCTTCATGAGAAAATCAAAATAAAAACATTAAAGGCCAAATTGGAATGCTTATAATGATTGCTATTGCATAATTAGACACTGAAAGAATGGACAGTAGTGTTAAATTCAAAGACAGTATTTGAGTCTAGAAAACATACTTCAAAGGCAAGTGACTTTTAAAAATTCTTTGCATTTTATTTTATAATCAAATATAGCACAACTATTTGTATCTCAGGGTTTGTCTGATTTGAGAGGATGAGGACTCCTGATAGGTATTTGCTTGTGGTGTCTAAAACCTGAATGTAAACCAGATCTTAGCTTAGCTATTTTTTTCTTAAAGAAAAATCCCTTCTGCCTTTCACCTTGCTATTGAAATAGGCTCCACAGGTACATGGTGAAGGCAGTTTGCTAAAGGTTATGTTGCTGCTTCTCTGTTGGATTTTTGTACATGGATATAGTGAGCAGGCTGCAGCTGACAGTCAAACAATGTTTGATGTAGCAGCAACACTTTTAAAAGTTGAGTTCAACAGTTAGGAACTTTTGTTTGAAGTATGGCATTTTTGTGCCACCTCGTAGAATGTTCATAGCAACAGCTGAAGGCAGCAAGAACATTACCAACATGCAGTTTTAAAGCCTCACCTTCCTTTGATAACTCCATACTACAGGATTCAAGCTCTTTTTTTTTTTCTTTTTTTTTTTTTCCCCCTCTGTAGACAGCACACTGTCTGTGAATTCACTAGTTTTGTACCTGACACTTATGCATTGCACAGCTCTTCTTCAGTTATGCATTTGGCAATTGCTTATTCCTAGCCTTGGAAATGAGACACATTGTGTGAGAGCAAATAAATATAAGCTAGGAAATTAAGAGTATCTTTTATGACTTTAAAAATGCATCTAATGAAATCTTTATCTTCCCACTGGACAGCCAACATCTCATTCAAAGCAAACAACTCCCCAAAATGCTACATTTCCCATTTCAAATGTCTTCAAAGGGAAAAAGAAATGGTTATCTCATCAGTGGATTGTTATGTTTACATTTGACTCTCAGAGAGGCCACTATATTTCAGAAGAATCCCAAATGTTAAGAGTAGCAAAGAGAACTACTATTAATTTATTCATAGTTCTTCTGTACCGTTTTCTGAGGCTGGCTAGTGCTTACAAGCGTGGCATGGTTTCTTGTTTTGCTTTTGTTTTTTCTTTTTTTTTTTCAAATTTAAGGGTATTGACAAGTAAAAGAGATTATTTGCTTTCAAAATGTATGTCCAATATATGGGTTTTATTTTGTGTAGACAAAACACAGAAGCTATATTTTGTGAGAATGAATAGACCTTATATAATACAGGATCGCTGTTATTATTTCTATTATCATTGTCCTCAATCTCATTAAAACTTCCTTATTTTTTTTTCCTTAGAAAACAAAAAGTACAAGAAAATGAACATTAAGAAGCTTAATTTGCTAATGACCACAATATATTCTAATCAGCATCTCCAGGAACACATCTGTCCAACTGTGAGATGGTGAAAAAAGTCAGTTCTCCTGGGGACCCTCTAAATTGAAAGGGAAATGTTATGGAATTTGAGAAGAACAATGTCATAAGAATTACCAGGATTACAATGGTAAGTCTTATGAAGAGTACACCTAACTGAAAAACAAACAATATAACTGAAAAATAAACAATATAACTGAAAAATAAACAATATAACTTCAAAATAAGAAAGGACAATTTCCAAATGATAATCATGAATAGTTTTCGGTCTACTCTTCGGTCCTGGTTTGAGTGAAAAACGAACTGAAAATTTTGCCCTGCTTCTCCTTGTTCCTTATTCCCTTTCCCATAATGAAATACATTGAATACAGGGCCAATTTGCTTTCCTGAATTTGCTGTTCTTGATGCTTTGCATGTCTGCTTTTCTCAATATTTGCCTCCCTACCCGCAGTAACATTCTCATAATGGCCATTAATTCTCTCTTGTATGTTTGCTCTCCTTGATTATTCTTCTACCTTGCCCAAATCCTCTCTCTGCTTTGTTGACATGGAATATATAATCCCACAAGCATTTGCTGTTCTTTTGTAGATGCAATTGCAATTAATAGTACCATTTTTTAGCAGTTCTTCAGAGTTCATCTTCTTCCTTGTATGTTACAATCCTATCTCCGGCAACCCAAATTTTATCTCCTGTCTTCAATGCAAAGAAATTATCTACAAGACACTGGTTACTTGCAGGAAAACAGCACCTACTTTATTTTGGTTTATCTGAAATACTTGCCTTTGTCAGACATTTATTAATAAAGTTATTTTTTTCTGAACTCTGGGGCAAAAAAAAATAAAATCCACCTTTAGACAAATTAGGTCTAAAAGTTATTATGTTAAATATTACTTTACTGAGTTTGGTTGGGATGGATTCAGTGTTCTTCATAGCAGTCTGTATGTTGCTGTGGTTTAGATTTGTGACCAAAACAGTCTTGATAGCACCATGAGAGCTTAGCTGTTGTTGAATGGTACTTGCAAAATGTCAAAATTTGTTCTATTTCTCATAATGGCTTTGCCAGCAAGTAGGCTGGAGATTAATTAGAAGCTGGGAGGGGACATAGCTGGGACAACTGGAAACAACTGACCAAATGGATATCTCACACCATGTACTGTCATGCTTGGCAATGAAACTGGGTGGAGGGAAATGTAGTTTTTCCAAAGTAGCTGTTCCTTGAGACTGGCATTGGTCTGTGGCTGTGATTGCCTTTGTATCATGTGGAACTTGGTTTTGGTTTTCCTCCTTTCCTTGACATATGAAACTGTCTTTATCTTGAACCAAGAGCTTTTTCTGGCTTTTAACCTTCTGATACTCACCCCCAAGTCATTGAGGGGGAGCAGTGAATGAGTAACTGGATGGAGTCTTAACTGCTGTCTGAAGTCAACTTCAAAAAAACCCCCAAGTTATCCTTGAACAACAGTAGTAAGAATTGCTCATATCATCCTCCCTGTTATCAACTGTTGGGGTTTTATATAAGATTTTTTAACCCATCTTGTGAATAAATGTAGCTATCTTTTCCTCGTTTTACAATCAGTGTCATAGCCATGTCCAAAGGGTGCAAGTTTCTTTCACGGTCTCTTCTGAAGAACCTTTTTGTTTTCAAGAAGATTGTTCCCATTCTCACAAGCTAGAAGCCTCCATTCATAATAATTTATCTCTTTTTTGGAAATCCTGTGAAAAGCTCTTTCACCTTGGAAAAAGCCAGTCATAGAAAACAAGGCAGAAAACTTTTTACACTGAAAACTTGTTAAGAGCAGAGCAGTGGCTGTAGTGCTGACTAGGCTGCTATTTTCCCTGGAGATGTAATGTCATCAGTTTTGTCACTCCTTAGTCCTCTTCAGTCTCTGAGTTCCTAAGGCACATAGAAAGCTCTTCTCATACTAATACAGGGGGCATAATCTGTAGTCAAAGAGAACATTTTCAATTAGAGGCAACATCTCAAATTTTGTAGGCAAGACAGTTATTTTTAAATTTGTTCCACATAGATAATATATAGTTATTCATATAACCTATACTTTCAGGAGGTTCAGAAATGTATTTTATCCATCATTCTCTGACAATTCCCTGTCTACTTGTTAGATGTGCATAACTTCCATCCAACTTGTGTTTTCACTTGCTCTGGCTAAACAGTTTTCTTCCCATCGTCAGCAGCGATGACCTTCACAGCTAAGAGAGAAATCAGTAGGAGATACAAGATCATTTAGAAACTATGTGGAGGACATTTTTTTCTGAACAGTAGCAGGGGTGTTTATTTTTTTCTCAATCCTCTTTCATTATTTTAATAGCAGTTTGAAACACTTGCTCCTTTTAAACGGTTTAATCTTGTCTTGCTCAGCATCCAAGCATGCAAAGATAATTTTTTTTAAAAGCTGCTATTGACTATTTTTTCAAAGATTTACAATAAAAAATTAATAGAAAACAGTCTAGAAGCTTATGTTATAGTCTACAGGCTTAAGTTAATGGTGTCTGAAGGATGATATTCATCAGTAGCCAAATTCTACATTTTTCTTGAGAAAGAATGACTCTCAAATCTTGCATGACTTCCAATCCTAATATATACTACAATATAGGATATTTTAAACTTTTTCTCTGGTTTTAAATGTGTTTTCTGAAATGCTAATTACTTAAAACTGAATACAGTTCCAGAGCATGACTGAGCAATTCCAGTAACATATTTGGAAAAGAAATATGATAATTATAAGAAAAACTGGGGTTTCTGGTTATCACTGGCATTTAGGAGGTGGTCTATGACACTAGGAATTGCCTGAGCATCTACAAAGCTGCAAAAGCAGAAAACTGGTTATGACTGCAGTGGGTAAAGGAAGTAATATCTGAAAGCTGTGAAGAAGCTTGCTGCTATGAATCAGATTTTACTGGACATTGATGATGTTTATTCTACCTCATTATTTCTAGAATGCCCCTTTTAAGTTCATTCTTTTATTGTGACAGGCTTTGTGCAAACAGCAAAGCAGGCAGAACAGCTGAAATAGTTTCTCATTTGGATAGATAGCAAAAGCAACACAGATTATTATTTTGGCAAGTTCAAAGAGCAGGTCAGGACATTGAGCAGAGCCTCTCTACAGCTGCATTATTCTTTCTATATCATCATTTTGTCGAAGCAATTATTTTGAGGGATAGTTTTTTGTTTGCCTTTCTGTTTTTGGTTTGGTTTTTTTTCACTTTCTTACTTTTAGACACCTATGCCATTACCAACATTTTTGTTAGAAGAAACATTGTCATTTCCTAGTCTGGTCAGTCATAGTACAAGTTGCACTGTGAGAAGCAGTCCCAAATGTATTGACTCTATTCTGCCTTGCTTTAAAATGTATGAAATAAAAAAATCCATCAGAAGTCATGTTTTATATCCAGGACAACATAAAATATCCTAGGCAATTCTCCATTAAGAAGAAACCCGCTCCTATTCTTGTTCATCTCCAACAAACATAATCAGATCCATCTTCAACCATAGGGTTAAGACAAAGGTTTCCCAACTGATGATGTTTATTTTTAACAGTAGCAGCATACATACCCCTGAAGGCAGGACAAATGGAGATCTGCTGGCAATGGTAGCAACAGCATCACCTTGGGACTTTTATGTATTGCCTTTTACGTATGTCCCATGGTGTAACTCCAAACACGGAGTTGCTATTCTTCAGCAATACCTGCTTCTTATGCTTGTGTCTAATAAAACTGTGTATATGACCAGCAGCAGGACCTTCAATTACAGCTAAAGATACTCTAAGACCATGGGGTTGTAAGGTATATTGCCTTGAGTGAGACAAAGGAAGTCCACAGAATTTGCTGAAATGACCAGGATGTGCAGCCATCCTTGCCCAAGGCCAAACTCCCAAACCTTCTATCTCATGCCTTCTGATAAAAAATGAAGACCAAAATCTGTCATTCCTCCATCTGTGCTCTACACACAGTAAATAAATCACATACACACACAGACACATACTCTCAAGTGAGTCCAAAAGATAATTATTGTTAATGTGAGGATCTAAATTTAAAAAAAGAGGAAATGCTGCAATGAATGCTACTGAACAAAATTAATTCACACTCTCTACGTGTAAATATTATGTACAACAATAAACTAGTGTGCAATAATAAAGCTAAAGGTTATATATTAACTTTGAATTAATCGTAAGGGAGCAGAATTAAAGTTTCACAAAGAATACTTTGCCATTACATTCCCCATAATTCACATTTTTGTTTAATAATATAGCATAAATTAGTTATGTAACTGCAACTATAACTTATTTTGATAAAACCGTTCATCACTTTTTAATTATATTGAAAAACTAATTTGAATTTTTTATTTCCCAACTGCATGATTTTAAAAATTATTTTCTGTTGCTTGTCTTGATTAGGCTTTTTTTTTTTTTTTCGTTTGGAGTCATCAAGACAGGAAAGATTGGTTTTAGCAGTGTATCTTTTTGGACTAACTAAAGAAAATTGCAAACCACTCCCATGTTAAAGCATATTTGGGTGTGACAATGTCAATAATGTCAGAGTATTCTGCTGAAAATAATAAGCAAATATAATAAAGATAAATGTTGCTATTTAGGCATATCCGTTTTCCAGACCCTTACATCCACTCATTAAAAGCTCTATAAAATGTCTGAAAATCAGTAATTCCTGAGTTTCCATGAACTGAACAAATATTTTTGAAGTAGTAAATGTACCTGTCTTGTAGGATACACACTATTTTTGAATTTAAGTCCATGTTCTCATAATTTTTCATCATGCATCACTTCTTCTTCCCTTACTGACAAAAAGCATTTAGCCCTTCCTGCATCAATTTCCTCCATCCTAACCTTTTCCAAAATGCTGGAATGACATCTGGAGCAGCCTGCTGTTTTCATGTTCTTTGATACCAGCAGCGACAAAAATGACAGTAACCTCAAGAATGGTAAGAAATGAAAAGTAATTACTTGAACACAAAATTAAATTAATTTCTCATTTTAGAAGTCTAATTTCATGCTGTTTGCTGTTATTTTTATCCATTGATGAAAGATTATAGATTACTTTTTCACTACTCACTTAGCTATCTTTAATTATAGATTGATGTTGGCTGGTTAAAAGCAAAGTTAATAAGAATCTTTAGAAAGGGATAAAAGCCTAGCATGACATAATAGTTGCTAATGCTAACTGCTTATTTATTTATAGTCAGTATGGCTCATCTGTCCAATCAGACATTAACAGTCAGTAGTAATGCAGTTTGTCTTTCACAAGACCCAAACAATATATGATGGTAAAGCATGTTCATTATCAATCAAGTGTGAAGAAATTAAGGCTGAGGCACAGGAAGCTAAGTTTCATGTTAGCAAGACAATTTAATTAGGAATAGAGAATAAATTAAGACCAAGGCAACTAAAAATTGAATATTCGTCTCATGCTAAAAGCAGCAGAGTGATGTTTCCTGCTATACTTAAGTACTCTCATTCTCCCTTGGTGCCTGCTATCATTATTGGAGCACAGATGGTGAAAACATGTACTGTTCAAATTTACTATGTTCATTCACATAGATATTAGTTAAGAAAATAGTGTTAGTCTAAACGTTATAGCTCCATTTATTCTCTTTTTCATCATTTTTTTTCAATTTTTTTTTTTCAATGTTAAAATAAATAAACCTGGATTCACAGTTACCAAAGTGTTCCATATACTTCCTAATCATTCAAAGCACACGGCTGGATTGCTGACATTGCAGTCTATGACAGAACAAGGTAATTACATTTATTAACTTTAAAACTTATGTAATTTCCTCAGTGATTCTTAATGCCTTCTCTAGAGTCATTACAGCCATTGTGTATGTGTGTTATTATAGAGTTATTAGGCATGATCTTTACTTGATCATCTCAAATTATTCCTCACTGACAAATCAAGTTTGCTCTTGCAGGGTTCACTCAGTGAAGCCATTCGGTGACTCACTGATTTCATGGATGTTAATAGCTGCAGAAGAGACTCATGGTCCAGTCTTTTTAGGAGATTGCTAAGTGCTATATTAATGAATATTGCAGATTATATTAAATGACAGACCTAAAAAGAAAGCCTGAAGTAACAAAATATAACTATATCTTACTTTAATGAAAGACATTAGAAGAGTAACTGTACATGAAGTAAAATAGCATCCCATAATAACAATTACTAAAGGTCCTGAATTTAGGCTTTTCAGCTTGCACTTAGCATACCATGGACATATTTTCTTAAGTGCTTAGTATCAACAGAAAGCACTATTTGTATTTAAATATAAACTGCAAATTAATTGAAAGTATATGTATTTGAAATGCTCATTATAATAATCTTTCTCTAAGTCTGTATTTTACTGGGTAGCAGGTAAGTTTTGAACCCATATTACATTATGCCTGAAATTACTGAATTATTTTGTCTGGTTTGTCTGTGTTTCTGTGTGTGCATGCATGCACATATCTTAATCAGCCTTTTTCTACCTATTTCTCAGTTTCATGTCCTGAAAACAGATAAGCTGTCTATTGGAAGGCATTTTAGCATTTAGTTCAATTTTAGTATTTTTATTTCTACCCTAAATACTGACAAATACTTTGATGCCAGTTCAATTTTTGTCCTCCCCTTCAGAATTTCGACTGTTTTTACTTTAGCAAAACTTTACTACTTTAGATCTTCTGGGGAAAAAAAATGGCAAACTCATGCAGTACAGACAAGTGTGCCTATGAAAATAGAGAAGTATTGATTAATCATGTGAAGCAGATCAATGAAGAGTTAGCACATACTCCTGAACATTTGTTAGAGTTCAGATTTATCTGGGCTACTTGGCAAACCACCCAATTGTTGGCAAATATATGTAAATAAATCCACTTCAGAAGAGCTGAAGTGGACACATCATATTATGTCAACAGTAACACCAACACACTTTTCATTTTCTGTTCATGGTGTTCTGCAACAGGCAAGATGAGCTGAAAAATTATATTTGCAACTAGTACCACAGTTTATCAAGGGGGGACACTGGGACTATAGAAAACTCCACAGATTCCTTCAGATGCACCATGCTTTGTAGATAGAATACAGCTTTATCATTCAAATAACCCTGAGGACTGGTGTTTTTGATAAATAAAAGCTTTGTTCTCTGTTATCTATGGCTTGTGTCCTTCCTTTCTCAGTCTCATGAGCAGCAGCTGAGAGAGGTCACTGAAGCCCCTTAATTACAGAGCTGGAACTGCACCACTTTCATATTCCCAAAATAGAAAAGCTTTTATAAAAAATATAACAGCATGAAATTAGAGAATATTGGAAACAGCTAGCACGACAAAGATTCAGTAAAGGTAAACAAAACCTTCATTTAGAAAGCTTTACTTATAGGCAAAGCATTAGACTGAAGACAATTCTTTAATTAACTACTTAATGATAATGTTGCCCTGAAATCAAACCTTTTGGAAATAAGCCATCTTCTTTAAAACCATGGATTATTGTTACATTGCACTAGTGTTGTTCATTCTTATTGTCCCAAAATGAAACATAGCTCCCATGGAAACCCAGAGAACCACAAGTCTTTGCCAAGTCAGATCTCAGCAATGGCAGACTTAAAAGAACCCTAGCAACATTAGCAACTATAAGACCTTAAGCAGATGTAGCCTTTTTTTATGTTTATCATACATGTTTATATAGCCTTATATTTTCTGACATAACATTATCTTTATATAGCCTTATATTTATCAAAATAAATCCTTACACATTTCAGATCAATCCTGTAGTACAAGGTCACATCATACTAACAGAAATCAGGAAGGTTCTTAATATGGTATAACTGAGCAAAAGTTGAAATCAATACAAATTCTGTATATTTTAATAGAATGAATACCCACTAGATGAGTTCTGCTTCTAAGCTGTGATGAAGGAAGCTAATAAAATTGAACTTTGCAATATTTGAAGAGTAGAGCACAACAGAGGACTAGGTTTTGAGGCACCTGTGATAAACTGATGAGCATCTGCCTTGGCATAGTGCAAATAGGAACTGTTTTGCTGCAGCCATTACCATTGCAAAAGAACGAGAGGAGCTCCAGGATGCTGTGGCAATTAGAAATCCCACAGCACCTACTGAAAGTGTAGGAGCACAACAATCAGAGCTCCATTCAAATTCCCATTTAGTTTTAATCTTTTTCTGTTCAGCTGGCTGTCATCTTCCTCATTTAACCCTGCTCAAGACTAGCAGAATCATTACTATTGTTATCCAGTCACTGGTCAGATGCTACATGTCCAAAACTTGCAAAAAATTGTCATATCTTTTACTAGGAAAGGTTGGGGCAAAGTCTGGTCCTGAACGTTGACTTGCACAAATAATCATCAACTGCTAGGTGAAGTCAGAACTAGCAATTAAAAAGGAGTCACACCAGAACAAAAGTTTGCTGTTGATATTTTATTCACATGAACACACATGCACAACACACATTCCTAAATTATTTCTAGGCTATTATCAACTTTACAAAGAGTACACCTAGCTGCATTTTTAGGTTTTGAGTATTGCAGACTTCTGTCATCATCTCAAGAAAACAGTTTCTGTATTTTATTGAAAAAAAAGAACCTGAAGGCATTTTTCCCTCATATAGTGAATTGCAATATTAAGTGTACTGCTTGGGGATAGCCTTCAAGTTGCTGTATCTCTGCTTCAAGCTGAGAGCCAAACTACATGTGACTCATTGCAGATGCTGGAGAAAAAAAAATATTAGTGCTGTGTCTCAGTTTCTTAAGAGACAGGCATCTGCTTTGTAGAATATGTTACAAATTGAGGCTTGTACAATGAGCAAACAATTCCATCCTCCCCACAAGGGAGTAAGAAACTCATCTGTCTTTACTCTCAAGCTGCTGTTATTTTTTCTAAGAAGTCTCCTTCCTTTTTCAGCATCTGCTCTGTTTCTGGCTGTAGAAGAGCTTTCCTAGGTTTGCTGCTTTACACTGATGTGGGGACCTCTGTGTTGTAGGTTCAAACACATATGATATTTCATTTACAAATATTAAATCAAGATTTACATTTGTCCAGAAGCCTCGTCCCTGGTTTTCATTCTCAGACTATTAAATAATATTATAGATAGAACAAGCAAAATGTAAAAGGTTTGGAGGACACATTAGGTAACTAAAGATCTAAAATAACATTATCTTGATTCTGTCTGGGTTATCTTTGAGACTATCAGCCAGCATTATCTTTCTAGAGGCTTGTGAAGGCTTTACTTAAAAGAGTAATTATAGGTCTCTTGATATGTTTAGTTACACAATACCTTTTTTTTTTTTAGGTTTAATGAGTAAGAAAGTAGATGAGCTGCTGTCCAGACTATTGTCTTTGATAGAGGAAAAGAGTCCACATCCATCATCTCATGTGCCCTCAATGCCTCATATTCAACAGTCTGTTGACCAATATCTTCAAATACCCATATTATACATGATAAAGGATGTTGTTTCAATTCCTCTTGGATGGCCCAGACATAATGAGATAATGTAGATACCTCCCATTATTTGGTGAGTATTTTAACTTGGATATTACAGGATAAAGTGGTGGGAATGTTTCTGGTTCCTTTGAAAGTGGCATGGCTTGATGCCTGCATGACATAAGTAGAAAGTATTTTTTGATAACTGCCATATGACTCAGAAACTTCAGTGAATATCCTGTGTCATATGGTGCAATATACAGCCCACTAGGGGGATAACAGCACAATGATGAAGGAATGGTGAAGGAATTTACCCTTAGATTCTCCAGGTATTAATAGATCTCAAGCAGTTACATGCAGTGACTGGCAGTAGATCTCTGACTATACTCCATACCCCACAGCACTGGGTAATGAATATCACCCAGTGATATTCATATATGAGGCACATGCTATCTCTTAATTTCTTTAACTGAAAAATAATGTGAGCAACTGGAACAGCAATTTAGCTGAATTACATTTATTTATAGAATTAGGTATTATTTAAACACAGATACCTGGAGATGCATTAGTGAGATAAAAAATGCATAAAGGAATATTCTTTGTTACAATACTACACCTCTCTGTAGTATATATTTGGATACTGCTTTGGTAATTAAAAACTTTATGAGCAGTTCACTGCAGAATGGTAAAAATGTGTTAAAACCCATTAGAACAGATTGAATATATTCATTAAATGCTTCTTTGGTACAATAATGAAATTATCTTTTCTTTTCCCCCTCTCCTTTTAGTTCAAAATTATTCCATTTGAAAGACAGAATAGACTGAGTCAATTTTGAATAAAATAAAATAAAATGCAGTATAAATGAAAATAGTTATTTCAAACCAAGTAATGAAAGCTTTTTATTTATGCAGAAACTTTTGTCTAATAAAAAATTCTGTGCCATTGTTAACTCTTTGGGAAAAATCTCAGCAACATAGTAGATGAAAGCTAGATAAACTTATGCTCCCACAGAAGTATCTGAGAAGATATTATTGTGAATTCTTGTGCTACTAAAAAGATGTCATACTGGGAAATAAGGATATAACAATATAACAATAAAATTCTATGACCTTTTTTTTATGTCATTCATTGCTTTCATTGCTGATTTCATGCACATTTTATGTTAGCTTATTTTTATTTTGCTCATGAATAGGCCAGAACATGCAGAGCAAAAAATATTCATCAGAGAGTGATTGCTAAAGGTAAAATATCATGCCTTCTAACATAAACACAGAGATGAGGGAAGGCCACTGTAATTCAGACATTGTTATTTGCACTTTGAATGTTTGGAAAACTTCCTTAGTTTTTAATAAGTAGCCATGGTCTTGTTAGAATCAGTGTCAGTGGCTGCATACATCAGAACCAAAAGATTCATGCAATTAAGCTATGAAAGCCAATTATAAAATCCTAAATGTCAACCAGTTTATTTTTGTCAGAACTCAGGATCATGTGTATAGCAAACTTGAAATCAGGCTGACAAATTCCTTTGGAAATCTTTCCCAGAAACCTGTAATGACATATTTGGTATTTGGTTTGTTTGGGGTTTTTTGGGGGATTTCTTTTTTTTTTTTTTGGTGTTGTTTCATAGCCATTAAAATTAAAATTCAAAGTTCAAAGTGCAAACTAATCTATTAAGGCAATTTGCTATGATATTTGAAAGTAAATGAGCACAGACCAACAATATTATAAATGTGTTGTTATTATTAACATCAAGTAAAACTGATATGAAATCTAGGTGAATAAAGGAATTGTTGTGTTTCAAGCTACTGAGGATAGTGGTAGTAATCTGAGGGATTACTAGTTCACGATGGAACTTCATAATTTTTTTCTAGACTCCTCTCTGACTCCAATTTAGTTCTGAGAGTATCCACAGTTTCACCTTAGAAAAATTTGTAGCTATATTAATTTCTAGCCTTCATTCTCAGTGTTTCTGAAGAGTTTCCTTTCTCTCAGTCATGACATCTTTCCAGGATAAAGCATCTCTGTTAGGATACATTTCTGACTGGCAGAGCTGGTGGATCTGTCACTTTGAATAAAATACACAAACTTACACCTGGAAAGCGTAGGTTCAGGTCTGTGGTGATTTGCCACCTCAGGTCTAGATGTCCTGTATCTTTCATTCAGTGAATGCCAAACATATAATTTGTTGTCTGGAAGCATTCAGCATTCACAACTCTTATTTACTCATGGTAATCATACCCAATTCCTGGGCAGAGTATGCAGTATGCTTACTGCAGGGGAGAAAAAATAAAACCAGATTGGAAGTCAAGGACCAGGAGGTATATGTGAACATGTAGAGCCAGCTGTTGTCTGAGGAACTAGCAAAACATTTAAGATAATAGGAGAAATGGTTCTATTAATGCAAAGTCTAAACACAAAAAATACTTTAAAAATGTGTCTTTAGCACTTATTCCTCTCCTCAGTAGGCATAGCTGTTCTTCTGTGTAACTCCCAAAGTCATGTCACTGCTTTCTACTGTCATGATTATTGTGCCACAGCAAAGATAAGAAATGCTTCCTAGAAGTTAAAAGTGCATGTTTTGCAAAAATGACAGAAATTTTATTCTTAAATGTTGTTACCAACTGTATCACCAGAGAAGGAGAAATAAAGTACAGTTGATTGTACATAATAGTTCAAACTTCTCTGAACACACGTTGTCACGGGTTTTCCTTCACGTTACAAAACACATTTCTTTAACCCCAGGTTGGACTTTTTACAGCAGCCTTTTTTTTCTACAGGAACTTCTGTCTAACTGAAGTCTGGCATGGTTAAAGATGTGGCTGCTGCCAGCACACCAGGGAAGACAGTTACTGTGATAGCTTCAGCTGTGTTGCTCTTGTTCTGAGAAACTCTGCCCCAGCAGCTTTCAGTGATATGCTGGTGACGTTCCTTGCACATACAGCTCTTTACTTTAGAAAGGGATAAAAGAAACCCTGTACTTTTCCTACTTTTCTCTCTTGATTATCCAATTTTTGCTTTGTTCCATTTCAGTTCTCCAGCATCATGCCCATCCAAAAGACTTGCATTTTCTGTCTCTGTATTTTCTTCCACACAATTGTAAATACTTCCAGAGATCCCTTTATTCCCCTGCTTTTTCAGCCATGGGAGTTTTTATCTCATTTTTTTCAGTGGGTGTATGTGCTGATTTGAAATGCATCACGTGTCATCTGTCCTCAGCATTTCTTGAAGTAGTGCCAGGATTCCAATAACATAATAGTAGCAGCGAGCAATTTGTCTTCATGGAAAGATGTTGAGAAACAGGGAGAAGTGCAATAAGACAGAAAATGGAGAAATTAATATTGAAAATTCAGACGTTGGACTGGGAGAATATGATCAATTAAGATGAATGTTTGTACATCTGTTTAAAGTGTTCATAATTTATCAAATTATTGATGACCAGTTTGGAAAAAACCACTCTTGATACGACTGACTTTATCCTATGTGTGAAACTTATTTTAGAATTGCTTCAAACCCCTGAAAATAACTTCACAAAAGATCCCTGGACCATCAGCAAGCAAAGTTGTTCCACAAGGTTTCAATGTCTTTATCCTGTGAGTAACCTTTGAGTAAATAGAAATAATTAAAACCAAGAAAACTAAATGTCATTCTCACAGCAAGTACAATTCACTATGCCAGTTCTGTAAAATGTGGTGAAACTTTATCCTTTCACTTTAAAGAAATTACTGCTGCTAGGAGGCACTCTTTAATGGGAGTGGAAGATCATTTAGGAAATAAAAAACCCTCTACTTCTCATAAATTTTGCTATTTGCTTTCAAAAAGAAAAAACAAGACAAAACAAAACAGACTTTGAAAACTAATGGCATACGACTCCTCTTTCTTTTTAAAGCAAACATTGATTTAGTCATTGCAAGAAGTAAATGACTCAAAGCTGCCTACATACCACTGCAGGTTACCTAAAAGATAAATCCTTTCAATTTTACTGTACTAGAGTAGACTCAAGATAATGCTGAGCAAGCCTGTGCCACTCTAGTAATAGAAACTGAAGTGTGGACATGTGTATTCTTCCAGTATGCAATATTATTGAAATAAGGAACCTTCTTTTTTTAGGATGCATTACTCCTCCTGCCAAGCATCCAGTTAAGCAGCTGCACACAAAGCTCAAATCAATTTTTATAACAAAGCAGAAGGCACAGAAAAAAAAAGGAATTTAAAGTAAGTAGTCAATAAAAGGTAAAAAGCAACCTTGAAGTGAAATAAAAAGCAAAAAGGATGTTAGAACTTCAAAACAAAATCAGGCTTCCTCTTCACTGTGTATAAGTGAAAAGGATATTTGATCCTTGCTATATCCTTGAAGTAGCATGGCTGAAAGCAACGCTTTGCACTGTAATGCTTCATTAGTTCAAAGTGCTGTGTAAACATTAGCTAATGAAATCTCATAGTATCTCTGCAAGGCAACCTCTATTTCTCTTACATGGCAGATAGAAAAACAGAGACATGTTTTCTTGTCCAAGGACACACTCAGAAATATGTATGGCACGGAAACTCTTATTTTCTAGCCCTTGATCATTTTCTTTACCCTGCAGTACTTTTTTAGTCTGATTCAAGTATATATTAAGAATGTCAGCAGTTTACAGTTTGCAAAAGTAAATTTTTTATTAGTAGTATTATATAAAATTTCGAACTATAATTGTAATAATTTAGGAGGTTTTCATCCATATTAAAAATGCATTATTTTCTTTCTTCACTCCAATACATACAAAATGAGAAATGTAGGGTCATTATAAAAGGGTTTTTTTAAATATTACTGTTTTGCAAATACAGAACAATGTGCTTCACTTGATAGTTCATAGATAAATCAACTACAAGCAGGTAAAGCACTGAATACATTATCTGAGTTGACCTGATCACATAGAATGAACTCCATGTGGAAATGGATGGACAAATGCTTCAAAATTCCAATGTAAAATGCAAGAAAATAGCTCAGCATGTTTCTGCAAAGTTTCTTTGTATAGCTTAGTGAACTTGGTTTCTGTAGCAAACTTAAAGTGAAGGCAGTGGGCCTGAGTAATGTTTTCTTTGCAGAATTTAGGTAGCTCAGTAAGCTCAGGCATGGTTAATCCTGAGAAAGACTACAAAAATTATTTCTCTCTTTCTTAATCCCTATTATATGAATATTTCAGATGATCAAATATTAATATATTGAAAAGAACTGCAGTAGTTGCTTTATTTGTCATATAGTCATATATTGAGTTACGTGCATGTGACCTTAGGGCTTATTAGGCAAATATATCAGTATTCCTGGGCTTTGAGAATACAGCCTTTAATACCTCATGTGAAAGCATTGAAGCATTGGTTTTGTCCCTTTCTCATCTAAGTTACTTTTATGGAAGTTTTATCTCTCTCTGCAGAGATAATTCATATAATCATCTGAGACAAGTGACAGTAGTCACCACTGTTATTGCCACTGCATGGAGACAAACCAAGTACTGCTGTATCAGTAAAGTCACACCTTGCACACCTCAAGGAGCTTCCAAGTGCCATGGTTAAGGAAGATGATGGCATGGGATGGAGGCTGACAGTCTCTTTCCCACCCTAGAGGAACTTCCACACTGCCTTGTACCCTCATAGTGTCACACCACTAGCACAAATAGGGTATGACTCACCTGTGGGTGTGCCTGTGTGTCTGTCTGTGCATACAGGTATGTGAGATACACACACACACACACACAAATGTTTATATGTGTACACATATACACATACTCTTAATAAAATAAGTAATTCAAAGTTAAGAGAAACTCAGCAGTGAACATTGATTGAAGTAGTCTGGAGCTAGATTCAGAAATTCACCCTTTTAAAACTAGCAGAGATAGAGATTCCTGTGGGATCTTCTGAGAGAAACATCATTAAAGGCTAATAGGAAGTGGACCTGAAGACCTTAAAGAGAAAAGAAATTGGAATTTCAGCATTAAGAACAGTCAAGAGTAAAGAAAGTAGAATAAAAAAAAAAAAGAGATAAAACATTCAGTCTTTTCTCAGGACTCATTTAAGCTACTGCATATAAAGCATGTAGAATATAGGACAGAATTCCTCAAAATGCAGAATTTTTATTTTCATCTTCGTATTTTTTTTGTTACTTGTTTTGTTTCATTTTCCTTGTATTTGGTTGGTATTTTTTTCCAAGTGGGACTGTTAGGAGATGCGATTGTACATATTGATAAAAATGATATGACCAGGCACATTTCCTATGAAAGCAGGCATTTTATAAATAAATGTATTTAAAATCTTGTAAAAAAGATAGAGATAAGGACTTTTTTTTTTTGAGGAAGAGAATACATATGCATTTCATTAATCAGTGAATGAAAACATTAAACTTTTAAATGTAGTTTTTATACATAAAAATTAATTTCGAAAGTGAAGTTGAAAAAAAAATCATCATACCTGCATTCAGATGAGTTTTATTTACCAAGAGCATTTGAGGGCTTGTGTCGTGAACTGTATTTTACACCAGCACAAACTTTCTGAGCTTTAACCCTTACTAGAGTTTCAAATTATCCTTAAAATAAAAATGTTGGTTTGGTGTTGTTTACCTACTGTAACTTAACTCCTTGTTAGTGACCTTTTAGAGTCCTTTGAAAAGTGGCCATGTTTACTATCTCCTTTGGACCATCGAGCATTCTGAACTGCTGTGCACATGCATCTCCCTGATGCTGCTGCAGAATGCAAATGACTTCTGCTAGTTACCATGGGGACATAAGCAAGGACCATGAGAGGCATAGCAACAATGATCCTACTTTTCCCATGTTGCTTTCATGACAAGAGGAACTCCAATACATACTAGAGTTCTTTTTTTTTATTTATCTTTTTCTTATTTGCATACATTGACAAAATTTTTGTTCCCTTTTAGCTAACACATAATAGATAAATGTTGGATCTTCAAAGCACAGCACAAAATTACTATGTTTTTAAGTCCCTAAAGGAATAACAGGAAATTATTTTAAGAACTATTATATTGTTGAAATACAAACTTCTTCAACAATCTTTTGGCAGTAAAAGACACCTGACTGAATCATGACAATTTTTACAAAATTAAGAAGCAAACAACTTTTGGATAGAATCAAGTATACATACACACATGCATATCTTGAGAAAGAGATATCTAGACTTTAAAAGAACAAGAACTGTTCTCCACTAGAGTTGTATAAATTGGACAAACATCAATGGAATGGACTGAGGGTTGTAGTCTTGATTTGGCCTTCTTTTAAGAAAGAAATAATGCTCTGATAATTTTAAAAATAGGCAGCTATTAGCTTGATATTTTAAGAGAGGACTTATCAACTGTGCTCCCCATATTCTGTTTCTCTCTCCCTGCTTTTTTTAAATTCACCATTGTACATCTCAGGTCCTTTCTACATAAGTAATAATTGATTTAAGCATTGTTAGTGCTACAGCTTTCCTGGGAGATAAATCACTCCATAACAAGATATAAATTCATGTTGCTTAATTACATATGATTTCTTCAGTCTTTATAAAATTTGTATGAAAACCTCAATTTTATTAGATATCATTTTAACAGGTAGATCTAATTAGGTTCTCAAAAGTTAAAGAAAATGAGGACTTGAACTGCTATAGGTTGCTATGCTTATGTTCCCTCCTCCACTGAATCTTTAGATGAACAACTGCTCTGTTGTTATTTTGGTACCACTATTCAGACAAATAATTTTTTATTATTTGGGACAGAGTTCCTGTCTCATCAAAGTTCCACAAGACAAGAGCCTGAGGTTGCTTGCAAATATTTTGTGTATTAAAGGGGCAGAAGAGGACAGAATATTTGTGATTATGTGAATTCATTGTGTTAATTTTATTTTCTAATAGTGTTTGATTGATACTTAAAGCAGGAATACACTGTAGCAGTCCTGCTGAATAATCTGAGTATTTATAAGGGTCTATCTAGACCTACAAACATTAGGTAGATTGAAAAGTAATCATAGCTTTGTAGCTGCTGGTGCCATATTTAGAGTTAAACCAAACTTCCACCACAGAGAATCAGTCACCCATCCCTGTCCCTCCCTTCCCTCTCTCAGCATGCATTGGAGAGCTTCCCTGCCAGAAAGTAGCAGATGTGCATTATAAAGGGGGGTATGTATGTCAAACAGCAAATGAATGGAACAATGGAAATAAATCTGATATTATTGGACAAAGCAGTTTAATTGCAATTACATGAATGCAGCAAACTATGCATATATGGCAGATTTTCCACCTATTTATTAAAATAAGAGCTACATTTATGATATCCCATAGGAGGATCATAAATATTCACGGATCTAAATTTTCATTAGTGCACTAGCAAGTAAATTTTCAAAGCGATGCACAGGGATTTAACTGCATGTGGCCCATTAATGTCACTACTTTGAAAATTTACTTCCTCTGAACTTCTAGAGAGAGTATAGGAAAAAAATTAAAAAGACTCTATCATAATTTTAAGATGACACGGAAAAGTTTGTCATCCCTTTGGCACTCTGGTATTTTAATCGGTAAAAGAATAATTTAAATCACATCTTCAAAAGTAGGCTCCATTTTAGGCACAGCCACAGATGGTTACATTTGATCAAGAGTTTCTGCTGCACACTACTAGAAAATGTACTTACAGGCCTTTTCCTTTCCTGTAAATATTAACACTAGACCAATTCTGCTTGTATTCTGGGAAGCCTAGTAGAAGCTCTTAGTCTTGAAATTAGAAATCAGACTCTGTATTTAGAGTCTGGAATTTAAAACTCTCTCAGTAGGATTTTTTTTAAATTCACTTTTTAGAGTTTAGTTCTCCTTTGGCCAGCTATTCAGTTGATGAGATTAGAAAATGATGTCTTTCTGTCATGAAAAAAACAACTTATAGGTGGCAAAATTTTAATTCAATAAAGATTAATTATTTTTTTTAAAGTATTACCAATATGCTTTTTCTTCCCCTAAAATATGTTTAAAACAAAATTTTGTATCCATGTCATATTTTTCTATTATGTCTATATTATAACATATAAGAGAAATCATAATGTAGTTAAGTACATATTGTTTTCCTCAAGAAAATACTTCAGAGATTGTGGAAATTCATTCATCACTGCTTATTTTACAGTTCAGCTGGGAGGAACAAGGAAACCCATGGGAGAAGCCCTTGCACTGAGGTTAAAAACTTAAGAGACTCGAGGTTAAGAGGGGCTGTACCAGAGGTACTTTGCATAGCCATCACTATAGAAAAGACTCAAGGTGAATGGACATTATAAGCCTGATTTTAGTATATGGATATGTGTAAAACTGCAAATTCATAGTTGTTGGTTCAGTTGTGCATAGGTCCTTGCAGTAAAAAAGAGCAATCACAGGTGCAGATAGCTCTAACACAGTTGTTCACATCAGTCTCTGCTGCAGAGAATGAGTTGCATTTTCTCTGTTGGGCTTGCTTTGCCTGTCAGTGTTGATGAGGAGCTCTTAATGAATTATCATAGGAAAAGATATTGGAATAAACTGATAATTGAAAAGTTTCAAGTCAACAGGCCTAACTAAATTCAGCAGGGAATTCAGAAGCTTAATTTTGAAGGGACAGAGCAGCTAATAAAGTATACAGGCTTTAATTAAATATGCCTACTATATCAGTAACTTAGAGAGTGGCAAATTTTATGTCTCTAATTAAAGAAAGCCTCAGAAGTGATCCAAGAAATTACAGATTAATAAACATTGCAACTGTATCAGGAAAGCAAAACAATGGACACTTGAAAGGCCTGGATGTGCTAAAGCCCAGCCTGCAGTTTTCTGGAGAGTCTCAGTGATGTGCTGAAACTCAGTGTCCAAAGTGATAGGTAGAAGGCTGTTTATTCAGTCCTGTGACAATGTCCTGCACATGAAATCAATGAGGAAAGTAAATTTTTGTGAACAAAAGCATTACTGGAGATAAAAATTTTCTGAGACAGAAGTGAAAGACTAGAATTAAACTGTCAGTTTCTTCTGTGAGAAAACACAGAGTGCCTCAAAACCCCCTCCTGAAACTACAGTTTCTTGGTCCAGTCCTGGTTTGGAGTAGCAAAGTAAGCACAGTGCAGAAGTTATGTAGGTTACAGAAGAGCAGACAGGGCTGTGAGGACCTTCAAGGAGACCAGACACTGAGCTCACAGAGTCCATTATTAAGAATCAGTGCTGCTGGAGGATGGAAACTATGCACTGTGAAAAAAAAAAAAAGAATTAGATTCCTCATATACTTTAAAGCATTTTAAATTAACTTTCCTCCTGTCTCAGGGAAGAAGGATGCAAATGTAAGGAGAATGAGAGATGGCAGTTTAGAAACTAGTAACTATATGCTCAGAGTATTTTTCAACAGACTGTAGAACTCATTGTTGCTGCAAATTATCAAGGCCAGGAATTTATAAAGATTAAAGAGGCTCTGACTTGCATTTTACAAAAACAAATTAAGAAAATAAACCTTGTACAGAATTATAGTGGCTAATTCATAGGAAAGGGAAGCAAAGAAATTGAAATTTAACCTTGTGTTGGCTTGTGCTTCTCTTTAAGGTAGTAAATCTGCCTGCAGTTGGGTTTTATATTCTTCAGACCAGTAACTAGTTGTGCAAATAGATTGTGTGCATCTTGATTCAGAAAATAATTCCTGTAATGCGATTTTTTTCCAGCTTCTCTTCTGGTTTCTCAAATTTATTTGTTCAAATTGTAGAGGAGGGGGTGGCAAAGTCAAAGAATTAAGACAGACCTTCTTTTTTTTTTTTTCCTTTTTCATTCTCTGACTGAAGGACAGTCAGCACTTAGCATCACAATTGCAACCACTGCTGAGAAAGTAGGGCATGGAAGGAAGATTAATTTTACATTTATCTCTGAAGAAATAGGAATATCACCAAAGGGATCTGGTCTAGAGTTCAATGGATAATCATAAAATATTCTAAGGCAATGCCCAGTGAAAACAGGGTTGTTTAAACATTGGATTTGAGGGGCAATGAAAGACCAAATAATGACAGAGAAGGACCCAAGGTGTGGCATAATTTGTAATGAAAATGTTGCCAAGATAATTAAAAGTAGATGTATGAACCAGGAGAAGAAGGTGAGTCTGGGGTTGGATGGAAATATAACCATGAGAAAACAAGTATTTAAAATAATAGTTAATTCTCACTTGTGTCTTTGGAATCTTGATTTATTTCATTTTCGTGTGCCTGCTTGCCACCTGAAGGTTCCTCTACCTCCCTGTGCCTTCTGTTCTAAGTTTGTGACAAGTGTGGAAGGTACTTGAATTAGAGAAAAAAAATAAGGTACAAAGCTGTGACTGTTTTTTCTTCTCTCTCTCATAGTGAATAGGACATTTTAGGAAGACAAATCTGAGGAAGATGGGAAAAATAAAAGGATGCTTTAAATGTATGCAGAGAGAATTAGAACTGCCCTAGACAAGCAAAGGAAAAGTTCTTAATATTAATCTACACAGCAAAGAAGATTATTTTGCCATTTAGTTTTAAGTGCAAAATCTTTCATACACCTCCAGAGAGGCTCTTTACTGGCAGCACAGTAATATAAAGAGGCTAATGTGTCAAATCAAAATGTCACTCCCCTCCCCCTTAAACAGATTCATTTCTCTCCCTCTCTTTGGCTGCGTCCCTCTGCATTCTCCAAGTTTAATCTGCAGTTAGACTTCAAATACAATAATTCACCATCTCCAGACGTGTGCTTAAAGGACTGCATATCATTGCAATTCTGAAGAGATTAATACTTTATATTGATCCCCTATTTCTTCTTCTATCTTGACATCATGTAGGGGTTTTTTTAAGAAAAGGAAAAACTATTTGTTTCTAAAAGGTCGTGGTTTATTGCCTGTTCATACGGCTGTTAGAACTC
>JANHGL010003577.1:0-15792 GCA_024611195.1 Ceyx melanurus | reverse complement strand
ATTTCATATCTGACTTCAGGCATTTAAAAAAATTTATTATTTTATTTATTTATGTTTTTATTTTACATATTGTCTCATACACAGTCAAACAAACATCTAGATGTTACTTGGAAAAATTGTCAATGGACCCCAGTTTCTGACTCTCTTTATACTTTTCTTCCTGGTCAGAATAACATAATCTACAAATTTTTTTTATCATATGGCTCATCCTTTGCAATGCATAGGGCAGAACTATGGGCAGAATTATACTCTGATCTGGCCAGTTTATCATTCTTCAGACAGTTATATTTAACATAACACTTTTATGTACCAAAAATGCAGAAAAAAAAGTTATCTCAGAAAAGGTAATATTTTCTCATTGGAGGAATTGGTTTTAATCTGTTCCTTATGAGAGCTGACAATATCTTTGTTCTTGTGCTGATTTGAGATGGAAAGAAGTGTGTTAAAGTAGGGATTTCACATGGATGGGATATTTCCGATTTTTATCTGTTTTCACAGCGAATGAATGAATCTCTAATTTACTTCAGTGTACACCATGAAGATGAATATATGCCAGTCCCTGATGGAGCCAGTTTATGATGTACTTCTACATGACTGTATAATTCAAGTGTGATGTTTTCTGCAGATCCCTTAGTCTGTGGTCATTCACAAGGAGCAGAAGTTCATTTCCCAAACCATTCTTTGTCCAAAGCAACTAGATGTGCTCTCTGTTTCAGCAAGTATAGGAAATTGTTTCCACTCATAAAATTCGCTTTGCCAGACAAAAATAAATTTATTAAAAGATTAACGTTTATTTCTAGGTTTATAAAGTCCAGATTGAATTCATATAGTGGCAGGTAGAAAAACTGGCTTGTTAAATTTAAAATGGCATTAAGCTTTTAAAACCTTTAAGGAAATATGATAATTATATCATAATATGATTCTGGACAGTTTTTCAGTAATGTTCAGATAGAAATATGTTGAATATACTAGGTGGCATCCAAACCTAGAACTATTCCAGTCCTTTCCCTAAGAACTACACTGCAAATATTAATTTCCAGGATGCCTTTTCTTTGAGATATTTTTGTAGTTTCTAAGCTTGCAGTAAGGTTCAGATTATTTTCCTGGACCTTCAAGAACATTTGAGGATAAGCAGAAGTCAGATACTAGCTTTACTTATCATTACCTCATTTGTAAAATGCCTAAAGCCTTCCTTTCAGTGAACTCCAACAGTTCCATGCATGTATTGAGCAGCTGGAACCTTTAACACTTGTTTAAATCCATGGGCATTTAGCATTCTTTCCAAATGCTCACAAGTGCCCCTGAAGTTATTGGCATCTGGGAACAGGCCAGATGTTTCAAAACTGTGTGCAGTGTTATCTGGCCTTACCTGTTCTCAGGAGTGCTCCTTCTGCCTCGCAGTGTTAGTCCAACAGGGCTCTGCAAGTACACATTCGGGAATGTACAGGCTTTGTAAGCAAGCCCTAGTAGATCAGCCCACCTCTGCTGCAACCAGCCTCAGGCAATGGCAATACGATTGAGACAATGAAGGGCAGTTAATTACCAACCTCACAGACAAGATCACCAGAGCTACTGGGCTCTGATGTATTTATTTTTTTTTCCTTTTTCACCAGCATTTGTGAGCAACTATGTACCCATTTCATACAAGGGGGCACCGTGAAGTTTACCAGAGAAAATGGTAAGGAGGCATTCACTGAGAGATTTTTCTGGCTTTTAAGTGTAATGTTTAAGAAAATGTAAACAGATCTCTTCCTCTCTCCCATCCCCCAGAAAACCCAACTCATTGATAATATATGAGCAGCTAATACAGACTTAGAACTATTGATATTTCAAGACATTATACTCTAGTTTTATAAAACGTAGTGGTTTAGGAGTATATATAATACATGGTATAATATATTTGCTAGTAAGCTACCTGTCAGTAGATATGTTCTAGCATATGTATTTTACTTCAGGTGAGCATTTGTAAGCTGCCTATTATAAGCACCTTGAGCAACTAAAACATTTCCTAAGATATTCCTGAGGGTTTTCTATAAAGATAACCAAGGTTAAGCCTTTTGCTGCAACCTTGATTTTGCAGATTGTCCCATGACTGAAGAGCACTATCCAGATGGAGTCTGTTAGCACAGGGTACAGGGGTGCAATAGTCAAGGTATTGCCATCATTACCAACATGCCTCCACACCAACCACCTCTGTTCTTCTGTCCCACTCATTCTAGGAGCCTTAACAGGAGTCTCCTGCATCCTGTACAAGGGGTTGCCTCAGGAGACTTGCAAGCACCCAACCACTCATTCAGCTGGAAACCTGCTGAGATCAGTACAAAACTCAATAAAGAAACGTACACAAAAGATTACTGTGAGAATGAAAACAAAACAAAACCCACCCAAAACTTTGGGGTTTAGAAAATGCAGGAACTTTTGTAAATATTCAGGAGCTCCATCTGCTGGCAATATTTAGTAGCTGATTGTGTCTATACTGAGTCATCATATAATAGCTTAGAGTCTATTGTAAAGCTTACAAATGTTTTCTTAATGTTACCTCTTTTTGTTTCAGGAGCTGCCTAAATATTTGGCTAATTTTATGCTTGTTTCCAAGAACATGTGTATCAAATCCTTCAAAACCCAATTTTTTACTGATACTGGCTGATGATCTTGGTATAGGAGATGTGGGTTGTTATGGTAATGATACAATAAGGTAGGAATGTATTCTACAAAATAAATTGTTCCATTCTGGTGAATTTCAGTGCATAAAACACTGATGACATTTGGTATTAAAAAATTCATTATTACTGGATTAGTTTATCTAGATACACTTCTTTTTAAATCATGTACAAAATAAATGTTCTACTCCAAGAGTAATAACTATACAGGCATTCTTAAGCAACTTTCTTGGACTTCTAATATTCAGCATTTATAGTCACAACTTTGCAAATGTGTCCATGTACACTACTTGTCAGGCTTATATATAATTTATAAATTCCTACAACTCCAGGACTGAAATGTCAAAGATTATTATAATTTAATATCAGCTAACAGTGCTAGTAGGCCTGTTATAAAATGACAATTTGGACTATGTGATATACTTATCCCATGTGTGTATAGATTATGTGAATGTGTATGTATATCTTCTGTCTTTAGCTTATTATAGTCTTGAAAATTACATTTTCCATATCTATTAATGGAACTTTTTTTGCTATGCTGCATTAGCTTTTGTATGGAATGGGTTTATCTAGGTGATCCTGCTCCAGCAGGGAAATCTGACTAGGTGATCTTTTGAGGTTCCTTACAATCCCTAACATTCTGCTATTGGAAATACTATTTTTCTGTTGTTGTTTGTTATTAATAAAAATACATTTATCCATGTAAAATTAATTTCTAATGAATCAAAGTATCAAAAAATATATAATAAAGAGCTTTCCAAGTTGAATTGTAGATAAACAGTTTTGTAAATTTGATGGTGATGTCCTCAACAAATCTAGGAGAAGGGGAATAGCATGAAGTTCTGTGTGATACATTTTTATCAAAGATGGGATTTTTTTCTTTAGGACCCCTAACATTGATGGCCTGGCAAATGAAGGAGTGAGACTTACTCAGCATATTGCTGCGGCTGCAGTCTGTACTCCAAGCAGAGCAGCTTTCCTGACTGGCAGATACCCTATCAGATCAGGTTGGGCCTTTCTCTAATGGTTCACTGCAGTTTATCTAGCCATTACTTCTATTAAGAATCCCTTTAAGTAAACTATTTTAAAGGCTAGTTAATCTAAGGATTTGGGGTTTCAGTGAGATGGGCAAAAATAAAGATGACTAGATTTAGCATTTGATTTCTTTGGGGAAATCGCCACATAAAGCATATTTAATGTGGCTAAATGACTACGCAGAAATGGTTGAAAATCTAAGCAACACAAAGCACCCAGAGATATAAACAGGAAGAAAATTGAGTAAACACTCTATGTTTAGTGGTATTAATAATACATTAAGTGTAATATTTTGCTGGCAAACTTTTTCATAGTGAAATGTGTCAGACTGTGGAATAGTTCCCAACAGTAATGTTTTAAAGCAGATTTACTTCAGCCACGTAAATTCATGTTAAAAAAACTTCAGCCACTGCACATGACAGTAACAACCTGAAGAGCAGTGTAGCTCCTCTGATGTAATACTGACTTGCTAAAGGAGAAAGTAATAATGAACTGAACATTTCAGAAATATGTATGTACCCCTGTCTCTGTAAGACTTTTGTTAGAATTTGTCTTTTTTTATCCACCCCCTTCCTTTTTAACGTACATTTTTATAGAACTTTGCTTGTAAGGGATTGCCCAGTGTCCAAACATAGGCATCTTACTGCCATTTGTAGACACCCCAGAACAGCTGAGGCACCTGCACTGAACTGGCAGATAGTGACATGGAACTTGGAGGTGACATCATTCTGGGGGTCAATCAGAATATCCTAGGTTATATTGAACAGCTTATAAAAAGGCAATGATCTTAGGCAATAGAGTCCTATTTATTAGAAAGAACAATCTGAAAAGACTCAAAATCTGAAAGCTGGCTTGTGTAAATATTGTTATTCCTCTCTAGGCATGGCATCCAGCACTCAACAGCAGGTTCTCTTTTGGAACGGGGCTTCTGGCGGCCTTCCACTAAATGAGACTACTTTTGCCAGAATACTCAACCAAAGAGGTTATTCTACAGCACTTGTAGGTATGACACATAGCAACTCGCTACCTTTTCATTGCTTATTATTCAAATGAGGCTGCTTCTGTAAATATTTTCCATTGCAAAAAATGTCTAGGATCAGTTAAACTAGAGTTTCCTGTATGCATAACTTTCAAAGTCCAAAGGGTTGTTAGAATGTCATTCACAAGCCTCAATGTCAGCACAGTTTATCTGGAGAGTCCAAAATGAAGATGTTTGGAATATGTAAATATACATCTCAAACATAAGTACTGTGAAGGAAAGAATCTTGTTTGGCCAGTACAGACTGTTTTGGGAACGACCGACAGAGACATCCACTGATCTATGAAGAACAGAAAAATGTTGTCTGCCAGCTGGTACCCAGAAACCACAGTCATCTTAATTATTCCTGGTGGCTAGACTTTCTTTTATGCATCCTGCTTATTAGCAGGTAAAGACTCTAAATAGTGCCTTCATTTTCTTCAAAAGCAGCTCTGCCAAAAAGCTAAGAGAGTCCCATTGGCTTCAGTGGGTTTTAGATTAGAATACATGTTCAAGAAAGAAAATCTTATTAACTCTGATAATTTTGCCTGTATAGCAATTAAAGGATGTATCTTTCAAGATTCTCTCATTTTTAAACTCTTCTTGATGTTGCCAAAGGTGTCATGTGCTTAATTGTTATTACTGTGATTTTTCACACCTCTGTTTGGCTCTGGCACACTAAAGTGTAATTTGGTTCCTAAACTGAAGTGAGTTTTACGTCAGGGAATGACTGCATAGAAGCCTGTGCACAGGGGTGAACTTTCCCTAACTCAGTGCTGCCTGGTATAGCTTATACTGTAAAATACATTCATATACATTAGCACAGAGATAGCTGGCAGTTTTCAGAAGTTATTTGTCTAGCTAATAGACCCTACGATCATGGTTGTAGACTGTCTATCCTTCAATGTCAGGATAATTACACTGATCTGTAATATGACTTCATTAATGTTCATTATCAACATATTCTGGTATGTCCGCTTGTACTGGGTAATTGGAATGGCCAATTTTTTTCAACTCATTTAAGGATGAATATAGACACACAGCTAATATGTACACCTTCTTGCTGAAATTTGTTCTTGGGCTGTGAAGGTCAGATAGAATGTGTGTGTAAATTAGTTCATATTTTGCACTTACCTGTCGTTTATCTTCCAGTTGCCGGAGAAGGAGAAAGAGTGAGGCAGACGCAATTTTCTTCTCACCAAGATGCCAAGAAACTTTTATTTATTAATTTACAGTTCTTTTTATACCCTTTTAACTTCAAGACAATTGGACAAGAAGTCAGCCACCCCCTGGGGTGATTGGCTGGGGTGCCACAACACCCATAGTCAAAACATCTCTCTACTGTTTTACAAACAGCTGCCAACAACAGCTGATGGGAATCTTTGCGATCCCACAGGAAGGAAAATTCCATGCAGTAGTATTTTAGCATCCACACTTAACTGTTTCTTTTGGCACAAGGGTTTCTTTGGTTACTCTCCATCAGGCTACACATTAATGAATGGCTACTTTGTCAAGTGAAATATAATAAGCACCAACTATTGCAATCCTGTGTGTTCTTGCTCAGGGAGGTGTCTGAGTTGGACTATTACCCCGCATGGAATTTTAACAGAGAGATGAAAAAAACCCAGCTGTTTTAGGAATATAAAGTACCAATGCACTGAGAATCAGTCCCCATTCCACACCAATTCCTCCCTCATCTGCACTTTAGCTGGGGAGTGCAGCCAATCTATTAGAAAAACAGGCAGACACCCAAGGGTAATAATGTTGGATTTAAGATATATTTTTTTATATTTTCAGGGAAGTGGCACATGGGTGTGAACTGCAAATCCCCCCGTGATCACTGCCACCATCCTTTAAATCATGGCTTTGACTATTTTTACGGCATGCCTTTTACCCTTCTGAATGAGTGTCAAGGTACAGATGACCCTGAACTGGCCAAGTCTTTGCAAGATACATATTGGCTTTACACAGAGATGATAATCTTTGCAGTGCTTACACTTTTGATTGGAAAACTGACCAATTTATTCTCAGTAAAATGGAAAACAATCATATGCCTGGCCATCTGTGGTCTCCTGTATTTCATCTCCTGGTTCTCCAGCTATGGTTTCACCAAGTACTGGAACTGTATCCTGATGAGAAACCATGATATCACTGAACAACCAATGAATCTAGAAAAAACTACTTCTAAAATGATGAAAGAAGCAGTTTCATTTATTGAAAGGTAACCAACAGAAATTATACCATATTTTAAGATTTGTAAAAATAATGCAATTCCTGTGTCATAAACCACAAGGTTAGGCAGCTGGCATATTGAATTACCCATTCTGGTGCTGTCCAGTAATTTGCTGGTTTCTGGCATCTCCCCTACCTGTCAACTGCTGTTCCTCATCTTGTATGTAGCTTGTCAGCTCCTCAGGAAAAAGGAAGATTACTTTTTTATGTGTGTGCTTATGTTTCTTTCACCTAATACAATGGGGTCCTGCCTGAGGACTGGGATTTCTTCCAGTTGGAACAGCAAAGTAATCAGCCTGATGAATGGACTGTCATAGATAGTATCATAAGAAGGTCAAGGTTTTGAAGAGGAGGGTGATAATTAGTTTTGTTTAGTTTTCCAAAGGTGTCTTTCATTTACAATACTATTTGTAACCAATACTGGAATTAAACAAAACACTAAATCGTTAAAAGTATTCGCATGTCAAGTTTGGAGCATATCTCTGAATAAAATTTACTATTTCTCTCAGGGTTTAGGGGTTTGTTGTCTGTTTTATAAGGGAAAATGGAGGTAAAATAAATCCCTTCTGTTGAACTTCGAGCATAGAAAACCTCAGGTTCCTGGAATATTCTTCATCGCCTGACATTAGAGGGATATGAATCCCCTGTGAGTGCCATGTCATGTCTGCCTCTTCCACAAGGCTGTCTCAGATGCCTGGTGGCATCCCTGTTCAAGGTTAAGCAAGCAGGTCCTAATCTCCTTGCCCATGAGAATGTGTCAGTCTCTTGGCTATGAGCTTTCCGAGTTATTTATTTGATGTCCTACATACATCTAATTTAGAACCAGAAAAAGAAAGGACATATTACTATTTTGCTCTTAATATAGAACCAACATCTTAGAGGGATGTTTTAATCCCCTCTGTCTCCCATAACCTCAAAAACTGCAAAGATATCAAAATAAAAATATTTTTGTTTAGACCACAGTAGCAATTTATTTAAAATTACTGCAATACCACTGTTAAATTTTGGGTTGAGTGACAATTTGCAGAGAAATGACTATTGTTTTCTTTTATTTCAGAAACAAATATAGACCATTTCTTCTCTTTGTTTCCCTTTTACATGTTCACACTCCTCTTGTTACTACAAAGAAGTTTCAGGGAAGAAGCAGGCATGGCCTATATGGAGATAATGTAGAGGAGATGGACTGGATGGTGGGTAAGTGGTTTTCTTGAAGAAAGTCCTTCATGTAGTTGAATGTGGAAAAGAAATTGAAGGGGCGATCACAGAACTCCCTTTTTTCATATGTCAAAAATCAGTGAAGTTGCCTTGGAAACACTTCTAGCTCCAGAAATTGAGATACCATTAGCACACCTCTATTTTTTCTTTATTTTTAAGATGCATCATCAAATTTTTCATATGCAAATTTGTTCTTTTGTAATCAATGCACTTCTGCTTCAGTGTCAAATGAATGTCAAATAATCAAATATGTACTTGACCATGTTGTTAATCAGAATATGTATTACATTTTTCCAGCTCCATCTAGTCTCAGAAGATATAAGGGGTGTAGCTGCTGAATATTACATTATATGGTGGTTGTGTTGTGTGCTTGCTCATTTTTATTGAAGAATAATTCTTGGAGCAGGAACCATAAATCATTTCTTGACAAAAGACCAAGTTAAAAAGATACAAAGTTTCACTTAATATATTGTGTGAAGTCAGTACATTGTGAAGATTCAGGTCTAAATCTGGGCTCTCAGTGTGAATTAAGTTTAAAAACCCAATTGGTTTAATTATATTTAAAAAACTAATTGACACTTATATCCTGGGTTCAGACCTAAGCCTTACTTGTCTGTTCCTTTCTGCTTTCATGGGAGAGAAGAGAGAGATAAAGTTTTTGTTTAGTCAACAGTGAGGACATTATTGACAAAGTATTCACTTCTTGTTCAGGTCCCTGAACCTTTTATTCCTTCAATAATCATGTGTACAAAATTGTATTCTGAAAGGAGCCTGATTGCTTCTGATGGCAAGGCTTAGAACTCCTATTAGAATCAGAGGACTCTGCCAGGCTCTTCTTCCAAATTTTTGGCACCATTTACCTTCAGGCACAGGCTACACAAGCAGAGCTGGACAGCAGAAGTCCAATGTTGTGAGGAATGTGCCTTGTATACACCGAAGAGGATGGCAGCTAGGGAGGACAGAAGTCTCCACGGTTGGACAGCTAAGTAAGCAGTTTGGGGTCTAAATCAGAACCAATATGCCTAGACTCAATCTAAACTATTTTGAGGGAAATATGTCTATTTTTAGGTAACATCAAGGAGATGCAGGAAGCCTGTAAAGGTGAAGAGATTGAGCAAAATCTCTGATCACTGGTTTATGCTTTTTTCTTCCATACTCCATCTTTTGCTGCTGTTTCTGTAGCTATGGAAGCTGTTCTTGGCAAATATATTTGATGCAGAAGATGGTACGGACAAGCAATCAAAATAAATCATATTGTGTATAAACATTTGATGTTATCAGTACCAAAAAGATTCCTTATGAAGTTAGGTTTGAATTACAGTCTGTGAAGTTTTTACCACTGACATCAGGAGAAGATTTTGATTGATAGTATGCAGCCCATTTCAGAGTCCTGGTGAGAGACAGTGGTTTTCTATGATTAGCAATCTAGGCAGCACTATTTAAGCTTTCAACATACTTGAGGCTACACAATGGAGGTAATCCTTGACTCAGAGAATTTACATCATAAAACTGACAGAGTATTGTGAGTAGCTTGAAAAAACAAAAACAAACAACAACAAAAAAAACAACCCCCAAAAAACCAACCAAACAAAAAAACCCAACCATTCATATAAATAATTTCCCAGTTGGTTTTAGTTTTTATTTTTCTGGTTTTATAGACACCATGAACAAATTCAGGACACTTTCAGAAGCTTTCCATTGGGCTGGTATTATTTCTGTAATGCAGGATTACTCTGCATTGTTTGTGGTAGCTCATAACAGAATTCATTCAAGTAAATGGAAAGACTTGGTCGTCACTGAATTTTGAGTCAAGACCTAAAAAGTCTGACAGCATCTCCAGACATAATTATGATGTTTTTCTTTGTTTATAGGCAGGCTTCTGGGTGTTATTGACAAAGAAGGCTTGAAGAATAGCACATTCATTTATTTTGCATCTGATCATGGAGGATCCTTAGAGGCTCACAGAGGAAATGCTCAGTTTGGTGGATGGAATGGGATCTATAAAGGTAAAATTTTTGTGTACTTCCTCTTAAAAATAAAATGATAAAATACAACACATCCAGACAGACTTTATTTACGAAGATATATGCTGGAGTGATACTCCTGAACTGTAGAGCTGGAGCAAATTCAGGGCATCAGCTATTCATCTTTCAGCTCCTGGACAGGATCACTTCTGCTCTTGACAGCTATATTGCCTAACCTGTTATTAAAGACATTCAGTTATTCTCCAGATAATCCAGTTTTCATTGCTTATGCTACTGGATGTTTTTTCCTGGTACCTACCCTGCAGACCCTCACTTCAGCTGAAGCAACAGATCTTGCCCTATTCACCAATATATAGAGAAGAGATTCTCCCTTTTCTCATCAAGCAGATTGATATTATTATGTTCTGCCTCATTCATCCTTTCTTTAGTCTCCAATACACTTGTACCCCCTTCTAGTTCCATGTTGGTTTTAATATTTTAAGCATAGTATCTAATCCATAACCCAAAGCATTACTTGAAAATGTTGTAGTATCATAGAATCATAGAATAAATCAAGTTGGAAGGGACCCCTAAGGATCAGCAGGTCCAACTCCCTGCTTATTATAGGATTACCATATGACAAATTGCATCATCCAGATTGAACTCTGATACACTTGGTTCCATGACCACTTCCCTGGTCGTCTCCAGTGACCAATGACCCTCTCAGTAAAAAACCTTTCCCTAATGGCCAATCTGATCCACTCCTGATGCAGAATCAGAACACACTCTTTGGAGTCTCACTTTTAACATCCTTCTGTTTTTCACAGTAGACAATTATCTATGTCAGCACTGGTAGATACCATGATTACTATTTTCTTGATATAGTTTTCAGTTGCTCTAGAAATCTAGATTTTTCTAAGTTCTCTAAGTTCAGCATCCAAATGCACATTGTCTAGTAGTACAGGCTCACCTGAATAGCTCAGAATTAACTTCCAGTAACCCAACACAAGTATACCTTTCCTTCAGAAAGGAAAGTTGGATGTGATTAAATGGAGATTTCTGTATGAGAGGACAAAGATGAAATTGTGACTGCTTAGATAGGAAACAAGAGTGGATAGAATATCAGTTTAGATATTGATAACAGAAGGGCATTCCCATTTATTTCCACATACAAGAGAACAGGGAACATCCCAGTGATACTAACTAGCAATGACTCAAAAAATATTTTTAAAATTCAGTTTAATTCTTAAGTATCTTCAGAACTTGCTGCTGCTGTTGCTACCAGGATATCAAAACCAAGAAGACAGATAAGCCACACATGAATAATGACAGCAGCTGATAGCAAATAACAAAGCAGAGGATACTGTTATCTTACATAGCACAAAGATTATTGCTCAAGCAGCTGAACTTGCCCTGTTTATAATCCATCATGCTACTCTGTCAGCCTTTAGCATCAGGCTCTGGGAACCTTGCTTCTCAGATGTAACTACAAGCACCCTACTTCATAAAAAAGGACAGTATTATATAGCAAAGCCAGAGGCTGGTATAAAATACCATTCAATTTCTGATTTGTTACCTAATAAGCTAGCTTCAGGTTTTCTTTGCCAGTTTTCCTACAACACTTTTCTTCAATGACTTGTCATTTCTGCCCTTCATAGTGGAAATAAGAGACCAAAGGTCATAAAGGTAGCTAAGCTTCAACATTTTGCAAATTTCATTTTTGAACTGGACCCTCAACTTGGATTTCTGGCTTTAAACTACTTTGTTTCATTAATATTCCCACCCTTTACATCTATAATTCATAACTGTAATAAGTTAATGGTTCTCACTTTGAAATACTGTTCAAAACAATTAATTAATCTTTTGACTTGTAAGAGAGCTAATGCATGGAGGAGAAAATTCAGAAGAAACTAATGTTAAGACTCTTTGGATTACCTCAAGACAACTTCAACAGAAACATAGCCAGAAAGTCTTCATCACTGCAGCATATTCAGAGCACTCCCCTATTTACTACACTCTTCCACTACATTTTGGGAGCACCTCAGAGCAACCCTGTGACTGTAAACTCCTGGAGGGCAGTCAAATATTATCCTAATTCCCCTCACAGCTCTCTGGGACTGCAAATCATTTAATGTTCCTGCTGCCCCTGGTTGTGAACTGTCTCACAACTAAGCTGACCCTGTGTTTGTCCCCATTCTCCAGGTACCTCAGGACATCTATTCTATTGAGACCAAGTCAGATTTTTCTTTTTATTAACAATAGACTTTTTTCTTGAACATGTTATTAGAGAGTGTGTAGGTTATTCTCAAATGTGACATTAAATTAAAATTATGGATCAGAATGTCAGAAAGTGGGGTTGTTTATCTTCTGGCTAAAGTACTGCTTAGTAGTGGTTTGCTGTATGTTCCACCCAAGACAACAGTGAGGTTAATAATATTTATTTTTGAAGACAGAATTTATACTGTAGTCATTCCACTTTCTCTAGGAGATATAGTAGGTTTTAATTAAAGTTATTTGAATATTCTGAAAGTGTTAAAAACGTTTATTATACATGCATAATAAACATCTAATAGCTTTCTTATTTGTTTGTTTGTTTGTTTGTTTGTTTGTTACTCTCTTCCCCTTCTCTAACAGGTGGGAAAGGAATGGGAGGCTGGGAAGGAGGGATCCGTGTCCCAGGAATAGTTAGATGGCCAGGAATGTTTCCTGCAGGAGCAGTTATCGATGAACTGACAAGCCTTATGGACATTTTCCCAACAGTGGTTGAACTGGCTGGAGGGGCAGTGCCTCAGGACAGGTACAAAGGTGGTTTCATAAGCCTTATTTGAATGCCATTCTTGATTTAAATAGAAGCTGACTGTATTAGTCATGCATCCTAACAGCCACAGGTTAAATTCTGTTTGTTTCTTAATCAGGAGTTCTGTAGCTTGCATTCTGTGTAGCTTTCCCCGTCTTTTTGAATAGAAAAGGCAAGGGAAAACAGTATATTTTATCAAGGGTCCTTTATTTAATTCAGTTTTCTAATTGCCAGAAACCAAACATTGATTTGGGACATTGGCATGATTGTAAAAACAAAAAACAAACAAACAAAAAGATAAATTTTTTAAAAGAGAAAAAAAAAAAAAAGAAAAACAAAACACCACTTTTAATCTTTTTAAAGGTATTTAAAAAGGTGGTTGGTCCTGTTAGAGTACTAGAACAGGTCTTCTCCAGCACTAGGAAGCCTGTTTCTTCATGAGTAGGGAAGATGGAGCAAATGGCACACATCCTGCAGTTGGCTGCCAGTACTGAAAAAGTATCTTCCTCGATAATAAACAATTTGTAGCATTTGTGTTAGACTCATCCAAAGAACAAGAGAAAGAGTATGGGGCTAAGCCATCTGAGCAAAAAGCATAAAAGTACTGGTGGTATGTACCTAAACCATAGGCATTAGCCACTTACTACATTTAGTCAATGTAGTAAGTGGCTTCTTTTTAAAAAATCTTATTTTTTTTTCAAGTCTTGAGCTCACACATCAGTGACTTCCATTGCAGGGAACAAAATTACAAGGTGTGAATCAAGCCTTTGCTATGGTTATCACTTATGTCCAGGAAAATGACTGAATGGTAACTTGTCTCCCCAAGCAGGATGTATGAACTAGCTCTATTTGAAAGAAATGCTAATAACTGTTAATCACTGCTCTCCATCCATCCATACCATTAAAAACCACAGGACTCGTTAACAGCAGCTTAGTTTAGAAACGACACTTGAAATCCTAATTCTGCATCCATGGAGAGTGAGTAGTGCTCAGACTCCAGAAATGCTTCAGCAGACTGGTGACTCTCGTCCTCTCCATCAGGGTGATCGACGGGCGCACGCTGCTGCCTCTGCTGCGGGGGACAGCTCAGCACTCTGGGCACGAGTTCATGTTTCACTACTGCGGGGTGTTTCTGCATGCAGTGCGGTGGCACCAAAAGAGCAGTGAGTATAAACACCCCCTCCTCCTTGCAGATCAGAGATCATAGAATCATATAATTTATTTGGAAAAGACCTTTAAGATCATCAAGTCCAACCATTAACCCAACACTGCCAAGCTCACCAGTAAACCATGTCACTAAGCACCACATCTACTAAATACCTCCAGAGATGGTGACTCCACTACCTCCCTGGGCAGTCTGTTCCACTGCTTAGCAAACCTTTCAGGTGAGAAATTTTTACTAATGTTCAACCTAACCTAACCTCTCATTTCTGACAGAATATCACATAAAAATATACGTACATATATCTGGAGAAAGTTTATTGCCTCAGATGCTAATTTCTTCTTCAGAAGGTACAGAAAGACTTCATTGTTTTCTGTCCTGCCTTGACTTCGTGCGTAGCAGAGCTTCAAGAATTTCCTTGTCATTGTCATGTTTCTGTATCACTTTTGTTGTGAAAGTATTTAGGATCAGCTTTAGTGTAAGACTGAATAAAAAGGAACTTCACAGATAAGGTCTTTATCTTAAGCAGCAGTTCATTTGTTTTCAGTAGTCCCCTCTTACTTGTTTCATTTTTTCAGTGGTGGCATTAGATGAGCTGCCTGCACTTGTAATGCTTTCAACAAGCACTCAATCTTTGCTGATGTCACCCTCCATTACAGTGCAAAAGAGAATGGGCCAGTGACCAGTAGCTGTGACTTTATTCCTGCTTGGAGCAGAGGATGGCATTTATGTGACCAAACACAGGTGTCTGGATCTGAGCTTCTTGTCATACAGTCACTGAAGAGACACAGATGTTTACGGGGGCAATTCAGTGCTTGATTAGCCCATCTGGCCTCCTCTCCACTGAGACTCATGTAAAGATATCAGGATATAAAAATCACCCTCATATTAAAGTTAGTTGAGATTAATTGCAGCTGCAATTTGACAGAAGTGCTGCAGAGATGGTGCTTGACATATCCACAAGCAGATGGGCCAGGTCTCAGCAGCACCCATCTTTGCTGCTTCCCCTGCACTGGGGATTTGGATGACCAGATACCACTATGGCTGTGAAACTAGGTGATCCCAGTGAGGGAACCAGGCTTACTGAAAGTGTGGCTCAAAGCCACAAGTTTGGCTGTCTCAATTAATTAGTTATCAAAGGAGACCAAGACTCAGTTCTTTCCTCTGAGCACAATTAGAATATATAATCTCTAAATGATATGCATCACTGCATTCTTCCTGTGGAAATTGGATCTCTGCAGTAATAATAAATCAAGATCAATTGACGCAACCCCATAACCTAACACTTCAAGCAATCAGTTTCATTGCTGTCATGGAATCTTTTTTTTATTAAGCATCCTTAACATGGGGACCTGTATCTAAAACAGTGTGTTCAGTAGGAGTAGAGAAGTGATCATGCCTCTGTACTCAGCTCTGGTGAGGCCACAGCTTGAGCACTGGGTTCAGTTTTGGGCACCATAGTATAAAAAAGACATTGAGGTGCTTGAGTGAGATCATAGAAGGGTAATGAAGCTGGTGAAGGGTCTGGAGAAAACATGAGTGCCTGAGGGATGTAGGTTTGGTTAGTCTAGAGGAGACTGAGAGGAGAACTTTCTCTGGAGAAAGAGACCTGGGGGTCCTGGTGGACAGGGAGATGACCATGAGCCAACAATGCACCCTTGTGGCCAAGAAGGCCAATGGCATCCTGGGATGCATTAGGAGAAGTGTGG
>JANHGL010003576.1:14406-26387 GCA_024611195.1 Ceyx melanurus | reverse complement strand
GATTTTTGCTGCTGAGGGTGGCAGAGCCTGGCCCAGGCTGCCCAGAGAGGTGGTGGCTGCCCCATCCCTGGCACCATTGCAGGGGAGGTTGGAGGGGCTCTGAGCATTCTGCTCTGGGTGCAGATCCCTGCTCCCTGCAGGGGGTTGGATGGGTGATCTCTGGGGGTCCCTTCCCACCCAAACCAGTCCACGGCTCTGTGATTCCCCTGCTCTGAGTGGCCATACACGAGCTGGTGTGGGGCAGAGGATGGCAGCAGCTGGCCAGTCAGTCAGCAGGGGCTGGGAGCTGACCCCTGAGTGCAGATGTGGCTCCAGACAAGTCCCAGCAGAGGCCAAACCTTGGCCAACTGGCAGCTCAGAGGAAGGTGGAAGGGAGCCAGGGGTGGAAAGGGAGAAGCATGAAGAAGCATGGAAGTGACACAGCATGGGATGGATGGGATGGGATGGGATGGGATGGGATGGGATGGGATGGGATGGGATGGGGAGACCAGGAGCTTCCTGGGGCATGTGGGGATGTCAGTGAAGCAGGAGCTGGGCCACAGCTCAGCCAAGCTTTTGGTGCAGTCACTCAGAAAAGACCCAAAAGAAATATTGGACAAGAGATTTGATGATTACAGTCCATTCAATTTGATTTTAGCCTGTACTGAAAAACTGCAGAAATTCATAGTCTTAATGTAGGAGATGTTAGTAAATTTCTGTGGGACCTTGCAATAGAATTCAAAGGGGAAAGAAAAATAAATATGGAAGACTTTTTTGTTAATTCATTTTGTGCCTGCTACATATTGGAAGAGAGATGAAGGAGAGATGATAATCTGGCTAGGGACTATCTGTAAGTAGAGATCTAAAGAGCAGGAAATAAAAGGTGGGGAAGTTTTGGTCTAGCAAGTGTGGACAGGAACCAAGGTGAATGCAAACTTGATCTTGGACACATCGTTTGAACAGTGAAAACAATCAGCTGCTAATACAGTTTATGGTGGTTGTAGGTTTATTATCACTGGAAATTTAAAAGGCAAGACTAAATTGATTTTTTTGGCCTTAAAAATTAAAACCTTTATGTATGTAATATTGTATTTTTACACAGTATTATCTGCTTGGTACAGATATCTATTCAGTTCTTTCTGGAACCTTTGTATTTCTTTTTAGGAATCTTGTATACTTCCAAAATGAGTCATTTTTTCTAATTACTTGTAATTAATACTTCTGGGGAGTGAATGGCATCTCTGATTATTTTTTTGTTTCTTTGCTTGCTTCTTTTTCCAGAACTGTTTAGAAGAGATGTAATGCATTCATTAGCAAGAAGTTAACATTCATTTAATGTAATTACTATCCTTTTTCTTAAGTGGCAAGATTCCCTTTTCAGACCAGAAAGCTGTGCTTTGATAAGCAGATCACAACATGGGAAAACTGACTTTGGTGAGGCAAAAGCAGAGTGCTAAGAATTGCCTGAGGAAGGGGACACCAGAGCTGAGCCTCAACTGGGGAGAAAACAAGGTGGGGGGAGCACTATATGCAAATACTTCCTTTTTCTTAACTATTAAAATGTGAAATCCAGGAAAAGAATTACCTTTCATCAAGGGCAGAATGAAAATTCATAGTTTGCATTCCACACAAGAGCTGGTGTTGCTCCTCAGAAGGTTTTATGGTTGCACAGCATTTACATTTTACTGGGCTCAATCTGGTTGCATTTCTTAATCCTCCCAAGCTGCCAACTGGCAGTTTCTCCACAAGAAATTCATATTTTTTCTAAGGTGGAATAGAGTATCCATTTGAAAAGCTGAGCAGTCAGAAAGCTTAGGCACCATTTAAATCACCCTTCCAAAGTCCAGCTGGCTTATAGATTTTGCACGTGAGTTTTACTCACTGCTTCTGGTAATTCACCCAAATTTGGTTAATCAAATATCCTTTTCAATATGGTAAGACACTTCATGTTTGCTTCTAGAGGTAGATTCAGTGTCCAGAGATAAAGAAAGGCAGGAGGGCATTGCTTGTCTTTAGAAACCATGGGTCATAGTCCCATTCACAGGGATGCTCGTGGAGGATAAAGTAGCTGAATTGAAGAAGGGGTGGGAGCAGAAACCTGACAGGACAGGGATATTTCCATTTGGGCTTCATCTTGCCCTATTGCTGGAGATTTTTACTGCAAATGAGGAGATTCAGCTGAGTCCCCATTTCATCACATCCATTTTATGACCCTTCCATAATGTTTGCTGCCTTCGTATTCAACAGCCTTTCCTAGGGTAAATAAAGCTTTCACATTGGCTCAAGTTGCCCTGCAAAGTGTCTCTCTTATCATTAGCTTTGTTGGACTCAGGGCTGACTGAAGAAATATGCCTGCTACAAGTGAAGGACAAGATGTAGCTGAAAGTAATGGCTGATGAAAGTCTATAAACCCAGGCTGCAGTGACAAATTTGTTGCATGTATATCTAGCCTTTCAAGAAAGCTGAGGGTTTTAAGAGGGGAAATTGGCTTCCTGGAACTGCTGAGGTTCAGGAATAGAAATAATTCTAATTACATTCTAAATTATAGCATTGTAAGACTTGCATGGGTGCCTTTTGGTTCATTTTCTTGCTTTTTTTTTTTTTTTACCATTTACTGCTAGCCTTGTATAGCCTTGTAGCAGGCACAGTTCTTAAAAAAGAGAATAAAGAAGCTTTTTTTCTTTTCTCTTTCCATCGGCTAAACTTCCCATAGAAGCTGAACAACATCCTCTTTATCAAGATTATGGGTTTCCACATCTTGGCATACTATTTCTTTCCTTTAATGCATGCCAGCAAGCTGAACTAAGAGTGATGAAAGTAGAGAATAAGGCATATACAGGGCCATACTTAGTTCCATTTACTTGCATGAGTAAGGCAAATGGGATAGAACTTGGGTTTTGAGCTGTGAACACTGCTACCTGTGTTTCAAAAGGTGACACATCTGTAATATTCTGCCTTCCATTTGAAGAAATTGATTAATGTTCTGCCTTCCACTTGAAGAAACTGATATTATTCTTAGATATCTGAAGGAAAGAAAAGTCTTCTGAGCCACTTGAGAACAAAGGTGGAGCCCAGCTCTTCATCAAGTATATTGAATCTCTCAGGCTTCAACAGGAAAAGCAGAAATAGGACAAGTTGTGGCTTGACAGGTTGGAATTGGACATTAGAAATCACTTATTTGCCAGGAGGTTACTGTAGTACCACGATAGTTTAACCAAAGAAATTATGAGTTATGCATCCATGAAGAGTTTTAAGTCTAGGATAAGGAAAGACAAAAGATAATCTTATCTGCTGGTGGTCATAGTCCAGTTTTGAGCAAGAGGATGACTTAGAGATCCTTTTGAATCAGCATTTCTATGATTCTGTGACTTTCTCAATAAAAATGTTTAACTTGTTTTCACTACACACTTTTTCTCAAAGATCAAAGTAGAAGCTATTATTTTTATATGAAAAAAACCAGAATCAACATACACTTTTGTTTGATAAAATGCCAGCCTCCTTTAATAGTTCAGGTTTATTCCCTTGGATCAGTAAAGAATGATGCAACTGTTATTTCAGTGAAGGGACAGGGAGAATGATTTTAACTCGAATCCAGTTGTTGTCACAATGAAATTCAAAAGGCAATGTGAGTCATAATAAGGAGCTAAAACCCTGTGGTTCAATAGTCAGCATTGATTTCTCTCATTGATTTCAGGGAAACCAAGATTTCATTCTCTGGCATGAAGAGCCTCACAAGGACTGTCTTGCAATTAATTTCCTTTTAAGTTCTTCTCTAATGGCTCAAACAGTATTTTTAAATTAATTATGCTGGTTCTTTGTACAAAGAAGGTTTTTCCCCATTTGTAATAGCTTTAAAGAAGTGTAGACTTGCATCTTCAGGCACAGAACTTCTGGTTTGCTAAACGAGAATTCATCTTTTATTACCAGGACAGCTCAATTGGACTCGTATAACTAATAAGCTTTCTCACAGTGATGACATTTACCTGCTGTGGGGAATTATTAAGAAAGTATTCTTGTTCTTTATAATGAAAAATGTTGAAGTCTGATCTGTAGAAGCACAATTTCCACTGATCAGCATAGCAAAGTATTCATCCCTTTGCAAATTTTGTATTGGAAAATAATGTTCAGTCCATACAGTGAAAGGTCAGGACGGGTGGGTAACAGTGAAACTAAATTTCATTTGAACCTTTTAGGGGGCTGAAAGTTTTTTGCTATTTAATGGAGCAGAGAAATGCCACTGGTCTTGGAATTACTTGCATTTGAATGGATTTCTCTGACTGAGTGCAAACATTCTCTAGATATTTCTCCAGTCTTTTTTGGGTACCTCTTCTCAGTGTCTCTGAAAAGTGTTTCCTAGCATTTCTTAAAAGAACAGCCAAAATATTCTACTTTACAGTCAGTCATGCTTTCATGATTACATTAAAAAATCAACAAAGAGACTTAACATGCATAACCAATGAAAGAAAAGGAAAGCAGATAGGAATGTATTATTGTGCAGCACAACCTGAGGACTGTAGACAGCTTCTGAGGGCAACAGAAAGCAGGAGGACAACTGATTTAGCTCTGCTTGGGGCTTTTTATTGATGTTTTCCTGAAGAGAAAGGGGGAGTTGTTTGGTTTGGTTTGTTTCAAGAGAGAAATGAGAGGAGTAGAAGGATTCTAAGATAAATCCAGGTAGTGTATGGTATGCAGTGTTGAAATACTTTCCACCTGAGTAGTAATTAAGGAAGCCAAAGCTGGATACTTAAAAGTGAACAAGATAATGCAATCTGTGTTCAGAGGAGTGGTCTGTGCTGCTGATGCTGGTTTGCACTGGGGAGGTTCCAGAGAGGAGGACACAAGCTAGTTTGGTACTGGTTTCCTGATGATGCCATTATTCATTGTCCTGTCACCTTGCAATTAATCTGAAATTGCATCAGATCTGGGATCTGCTTAATCATATATTAAGGAAAGGTTAAAATAATTAGCTCTAATCAAGGTGGTTTTATGATTAATACCTTTTGTCAAAATAGCCTCGTGCCTTTTTTGAGGAGGTTGCTAGTTTAGGGGACAGCCTTGAAGTTGAGTATTTCAATTCCTCACAGTCTTTTCAACTTGGTGTTATACAACTTTTTGATTAAAGGAGCACAGTGATCCAGAAGCAACATCATACACACATAAAATGGATTTAAAACTGTCTTAGTAGTGTCCTAGTCCAACCCCCCTGCCAGAGCAGGGTCACCTCTAGACCAAGTTCTCTGGGAGTTTCTTCTCAAATTGTGAACCTTCCATATCCATCCTTTGGATATGAAATTCCTCCTGATCCTTGTTTGCATGATAATGAAACAAAAGAGCCCTTACCCTGGCAATCTGCAGTGGCCATTTTCTCCAAGGAATTCTCAATGACAAGAAAAACGTTTGGCTGCTGAGGCTTTCAAGCCTGACTCAGATTTCACTTTAAGGAATCTGATTTTCTCTCTGTCCTTTTTTCAATTGATCAAAGTAAGAAATAGAGACATAGCATCAGGTTCACCTCTAGTGAGACTGGACATGCCATCATTTAATTTTGTCAGTGTAATTTTTTGCTGTAAGTTACATTCTGGCCTCAGTACCTTTATATTAGTAAGGAAAAAAACCCAACAAAACAAAAAACCCCACCAAACTTATAAAACCCTATGTAGATCAACATAGTAGCTATCTAATTATCTGTAGAGCAATTTCACCAAGATAGAGGTTTGCTCTGAAAACCTCTTTCTGAACTGTATTCAATTCCTGGCCTGAAACACCAGGAGGAAGATGCAAGAGATTAAAAGAATGGGAAAATAGGAATCTTGAGCTGAATGGGCATCATTTTTAAATGCCTGATGAGTTTCATCCAGTTTCATCAGAACTGTTCTTCAGTCAGGAGCAGGGGGGATGTGATTGTGAGAGTCAGTCTAAGCTCTAGCAGAACTTAGAAGAAGGAAAGCACAAAGCTTCAGGAAACTGAAAATCAATATAACCAGGCAGTGAAAGCATTTTTATTACAAAGAACCAAAAGCTGTCACATAACAAAAGGTTCACTGAAAATGGAAACAACAAGAGTTTAAGGGTTTAGCTGTTCAAAAAAAAACCCAACCAACCCCCCCAAAAAAGTGAAAAATAAAGCACAATATAATGCACTTTTCTTTGAGGGAAGAGGTCTTGTCCACAAGGATTTGGGAGGGGTGCAACCATCAACACTGGTGGACACCTTCCACGGGGTTTTCTTGTGGAAATCCTATTTTTCTGCTGCCTCTCAGTTCCTATTCTATTTCCTACGTAAATGAATGCTTTCTGTTAGAGCTGGTTTTATACATGAGTTTTTATGACCTGAACAGACACAATAATCATTACTTGACAGTAAATTGAAGCAAAGAAACATGAAAATATTCATGGTAGGTCTGTAGTAGAACAGGGAATAGACTCATCTAGGGGAAAAAATCTCATAGATAAGGACCTCTGCTTGTTTTTTTTCTAATACTCCCTGCATGAGTAAGACCTTTAGACCAAGGAGCATGATTTGCATTCCTCAAGCCAGGCTGGACTGCTGGAGTGCTTTTTCTTTCTTGCCTTGCAAAAATAATCAGACACAACGGGAAGCCTGACATGCTTGCCAGATGGACAGAAGCTGCAGGGTTGCTTTTTTTTCCCTTTATAACTGCTTGACACTGCAGTGACACAGGTTAAGCAGGCAACGTGGCCTCAGCATGGTTGCTGATCCACCTTCCAAGTTCCCACTGTTGGGCACGGGGAGAGGGAGAGCAGAAGTGTCTCGAGGTGAGGCTTCTTTGCCCCCGTTGCTGTGTGAGGCTTGTTAGTGTTTTCACATCAATCTGCAGCAAGATCTCCTCGGCTCCTGTGGTGGGTTGACCCTGGTGTGCTGCTAGATGCCCACCAAGCTGCTCTCTCACTCCCCCTTTTCAGCACAACTCAGGGAGATAGAAAGATTAAAAATTCATGGGTCAAGATGAAGGTAGTTTATCCCAGCCAGACACAGTATGATCACCAAGGACTTTGTAGAGGGGTTTGTAGATGTTAAAATACTACTGCAAGGAATTTTCCTTCCTGGGGGAAAGCAAAGGTTTTCACCAGCTGGGACCTTGCTGGCATTTGTTTGTAAAACAGTAGAAAGATGTTTTGCCAATCACCCCAGGGGTGGCTGATTTCTTCTCCAATTACCATGAAGTTAAAAGGGTATAAAAAGAGCTGTAAATTAATAAATGGAGGAGATATTGGAATCTTGGGGGAGGAAAACATCTCTGCCTCACTCTTTCTCCTCCTCCAGCAACTGGCAGATACACGACAGGGGTTCTTCTCATCTTAGCAATTTCTTCCCCTTCTCACCACAGTGTTGTGAGGACAGATTTGTATCTTTATTATTGTGTAAATCTCATAATCTTCATTTGCTCAGAATGTCACATGTACAGAACTGTAAAAGCATTGACCTTTGTTTAATGTTTGTGCAGAATTGAATGTTATTGTTGGTATTTCTTCCTTCTCAAAGTCTTGTTTAAGGAAAGAAATGAAGTTTAGACTCCCAGAAGTACTTTGTTCCACAATGCAAATCAGATTTTCTATTCTGATCTCTATGAAAAATATATTGTCCATTCTGTCACTAAAGCACTTTGTTGGTCTGAAATCCTTTTCTTGAATGAGTGGTTTCTGAAGCCACAGCTCTTGAACTGTTGTAAATGAGGAGAGGATAAACTGATCATATAATGATCTTCCTAATCACTAATTTCTATAGTTTGATGAATTTCAGTATAGCATGTTTCATTAATATTATATAAGAAAATGATTTGCAGGCAAATTAAGTGCTTGACACAGGTACTAAATAATAAAAGCATATAAATTAAATTCAAGCACACAATTAATTACGGGATTAATCTCTCCCATCTGGTCACATGATATCTCTCAAGTATTCCTGCATATACATAATTGAGTTAGTTGAGCATGGAAATCCTTGGTGAAATGCTAATGTGAGTATCCTTTGTCTTTCTGCACCAGGGGTGCAATTAAGGGAACAATATGCAGAGGCCAAATTAAGAACATTTTTCTTTTCTATATTTTTAGCATGTATACAATAGTTGGAACGTACTGTAAAGAAGATTCTGTTTTACAGGAGTTACATATGTCTACTTGAGGAGGGTGGCCCACTCAAGCAGGAATTTTTCAGTACTTGTATCAGTGTTATTGAAAACATCATTGATAATTTCTGGAAGAGTTGGGGGAAAAAATAGTAGTTGTGTTCTGAAGCATTATATATAGTTATAGCCAAGCAAAAGATTTTGCAAGATCAATTTGATTTTTAAAATAAACCTTTACATTAGATACTAAGTTGTCTTTAGATTCAACACTTATTTAATAGCTGCATTTTGTAGATGTGCTGCTGTAAAATAAAAAAAAAAAAAGGAAAAAAAGAAAAAATTCAATATATTGTAATAATGGAACTAGTAGTTTTCATTCTCAATGATCTTTGTAGTTGCACCTTTGCACTTTTTATATTCATACCCATCACTTTTTAATGCCTAATTTTATTGGAGAAACAAAGAAATTATAATTGCTTAAGGTGCCTAATTGTGGATGCACAGCCAGTACTCAGAAATGCATACACTTAAGAGTTCTGCTTTTGACAGGGGTAGGAATTTAGGAGGAACTTTTTCAGTGTTCAAGAGAATCAGGAAAAATTGGAAATCAATACCATTTTCTAGGAACTCTACCTAACTTCCCAAGTCCATACTTCATGTTTCTGACAAGATTGAATTAAATTACAGCAGCATCATTCACTTGAGGAATCTTGAGTCATTTAAACCTGCTTTCCATCAGGGCATTCAGTTGAGATTGGCTTATCAGTGGCAGGGATATAGCAGGAGCTGTAATGCTTTTCACTACCTTCTTTATCAGCTTTGTCTCAATAAATTTGGCCATAAACCTTCCTCAGTTTAAACTGTATTAGCACTGTACAGTAATGGCAAGCAAGCAGTAAGAAGTGATGTTGTATTTCTTAGGACACTAGTGAGCTATTTTTCTTGCTGCTGGGAATCATCCAGGTCTATTACTGTAGGCTCTTGGCTTCTCCAGAACACTGGAAACTAATGATGCTCTGAACTGAACTGAAACTTTAAAAACTCTTTCTCATTTTCTAAATATATTCATCACTGTATTTGTAATGTCCTGAGCCTTGGGCATAAAAAACACTGCAAGTGAGATGAACTAATGAAATTTGACAGAAAACTTAATTTTCTCCAAGAGACAGAGAGCCGTCAGTACTTTCACGTCCCAGTTTCTTCCAACAACTCAAACTGGTGCATTTGCAGAATAAGAACAAATTTCTCTCATTAAAAAAAAACCACCACCTACAAAATCTATTTCTATGCTTTATTTGTGAATTATAAAAATCATGGTGATCAGCAGCCCAATGACTGCCTAATATTCATAGACTAAAATGTAGTATTTTCAGCAGCTGTCATATTTCATATGCAGTTTAAGCCTGAGAAATTTCAGCTCTCTCTCTGTATTTACCTTAGTCCCTTATTCTAAGACTAGAAATCTCACTTTTTGAGTTAATTTCTGGAAAATGATGGAAGAAGAGTTACTTGCTTAAAAGTACCATATTCTTCAATTAGTGTTTAGAACTACTTTTGTAAACTCCTGTGTGGAAAGTGAATTCTGTCATTTATTATTCCAATCTAGATCAAATCTCTAGATCTAGGAGTCTTAATTTCCCTAGTCACACTTGGGTAGGCAGGGACAATTGATAAAAATTTATGGGCTGCAGCCAACTTCAGTCAGTTTATTTGGTAAAAATAACCTGAAATTCAATTATTTTATTGCATTTTCATCTATATTTTTTATTCTATCAGAAAGTTTGAAATATTTTCAGTCTATCCAGTGCTCTCTAGACTGGGAAGTAGCCAAAGTGTATATGGAGAGACCTTCATTCTTAAAGACAAAAATCCTGTGGTGCTCCAGATCCTGTGATTTGTAGCTGAAAAAGCACTAGGAAGTTCCTGACTGGAAGCCAGCTGTCTGTTTCAAAATTTAGCCATGTTTTTAGGACAAACTTTAGGGGTTTTATTATTGGCTCACTGATTGGATGGTGACTATCAATGAGTTGCATCAACACATCTCTGGCCTCCATTTTGCCTGTAATGTTTTACCACTGGACTTCATCAACATAATAGCATGGAAATGTTGTCAGCACACACTACTTTGCAATGTTTATTGTATTTCTTATTAATAAAATCCCAAAACAAAACAAAAACTAAAAAAAAAAAAGCAAAAAAAAAAATCCAACAACAGAAAAATGCCACCTTTGCACTCACAGTCAGTGCAGCAGATTGTTTCAGCTGTATACTGCTAATAATTAAGAGCAGGGGTAAGTTTTGTCTGTGTAGGAAAAAAAAATTCCAATTCCTTTGTTATTAACACATGGATTTCTGAGTGTGTGGATATTTGTGAGGTTTGGGTAAAAGCTTCTTATAAATGCAACTCATTTTCAAGAATTGCTGTAACTGCCAATATAAATGAGTTGGGAAATTTATTAGGTAAGATCTTGTCCTAAGAAACTGCTCCAGAGACTCCCAAGACTTGCTGAATATGATTCTGCTTTGTTCTCAGTCCAGCAATCTGTGCTGGTCCCTTAAGCTGCCACTTAAAAGCAGCAGAGCATGAGTCAGCCACAGCTTCGAGGCAGACCTTGAATTTTAGTGAGCTCCCCAAAAGGATCTTAAATTCAAGCCCAATTGTATTGCACTAGAAATTAGAACTTCAGCTCTTTCAATAGCAAAACCTCAAAGCAACTAAGAAAACCAGAAGATGCAGGAGAAGAAATGGACTCAGCTCTCCTCTGTCTTGCCCATGATGTCCTTTCAATCAGGGCAGTGACTGCTGGAGCTTCTTCAACTTTTGGGAAGCACCAGCTCTGAGGCTCATGTATCCTCATGTTTTGATAAAGAGCTGATTCTCTCAAGATACCACAGAGAATCTGGATTTCTTTTGAGCACGAGTGGGAGCTTGAGGTGCTCTACAACTCACCATGTGGAATATTCACCCTTTATGCCAAGATTCAGTGCAAAGCCTATACATCATTTCAATGCAACTGAAGATTGCAAAGTGATGACTCAGTAGGAATTAAATGATGGATGGGCTTGGTGTTGTATGGGCTTCACTCTGATTTGTAGGTTAATAGTGGAGTGATTCCTATTTTCATGCAATACATGGTTTTAGCTGGGGTTCAGGCTTTGGAATTTCACTGTTCAATGATGGCTTGATGCCCATGTTCTGTTTGGTTTTTTTTTTAGGTTGATTTGTTCCTCAATGCCAAAAATATCAAAACCCCCTTTTGTTCAGACTTTTAAGACCCTTTTCTTTTCTTGAGGCATCATCCAGAATGATCATGGACAATGTACACTATAGGAACAGTTGACTAATTGAAGAAATGTATTATTAGTGGTATATATGTGGGGGAACTTGTTTGCTTTTTAGTGCTATGAACATTTTATTACAGAATATTATGACTCCTCCTGCAAATTGCTCTAAGGCAGCATGCAGCAGCTTTGATGTGTTAATTGAAGATACTTCCAGCACCCCCTGCCATACTGAGAGAAGGGAATGGTTGCATGTGCCAACTTGTAGATTTTTTCCCCTGTGTAACAAATATGTCAGAATAAGGAGAAAATAGGAAAAGTTGACATGTAAAATTAGCATAGAATCTTTTTCTCATTTAGAGGAGGACCTAGCAATCTTAGGTTTATGGTTGGACTCAGTGATCTTAAAGGTCTTTCTAACCTAAATGAGTCTATGGCTTTGGTTTCTCTTCTTTCATTTCACTTGTTTTCCATGGTTGTGGTTCATGTCACTTGCAGCCTCCAACAATGAGAGAAGGAGGATACCAAATCTTCTGTGCTGCTGCCTCTCATTCCTGCCTGTAGTGGACATATCTTTAGGTACAGCAGAAGAGTTAATGTGGGCATGAACCATTTTAGGAATAAATACGCTAT
>JANHGL010003575.1:0-28941 GCA_024611195.1 Ceyx melanurus | reverse complement strand
ATTGTATAAGAATATTCATACAATTTTATAATTCATTTATAATACAAGCCAGGATGTTGCTGGCCTTCTTGGCCACTTGAGCACACTGCAGACTCATCCAGCCACTTGTAGATCAGCACCCTCAGGTCCCTTTCCACCAGACAGCTTTCTAACCACTCTTCCCCAAGGCTGTCTCTTTGCATGGGGCTGTTGCGACCCAGGTGTAGGATGCAGCACTTGGCCTTGCTGAAGCTCACACAGCTGACCAGAGGCCATTGGTGCAGCCTTTCCCTCTGCAGAGCATCCCTGCCCTCAGGCAGATCAACACTCCCAGACAATTTGATGTCAGCTGCAAACTTACTGAGGGGGAATTCTCATCCCCTCATCAAGACTGTTGATAAAGATGGGAAATCAGAAGTGGTCCCAATACTGAGCCCTGAGAACTCACTTGTGACCAGCTGCCAGCTGAATTTCACTCCATTCACCATCACTCTTTTGGTGTTTTACCCAGCAAAGTCACTCCCATTCAAGCCAAGACCTGACATTTTTTTCATAAGCATACTGAGGGAAAGTGTAAAAGGCTTTATGGAAGTCCAAGCAGCCAACATGCACAGTCTTTCCCTCATTCACTGGGTAATTTTATCATGGGGGATCAGGTTTGTCCAGCAGGACTGCCTTTCATAGAGCCATGGGCTGACTGGGCCTGATCACCTGGCTGTCCTGTAGCTGGTGCACAACGGCACTCCAGATCATCTGCTCCATCACCTTCCCTGGCACCCAGGTCAGACTGACAAGTCTGTAGTTCCCCAGATCCTCCTTTCAATCTGTCTTGTAGGTGGGCATCACATTTGCTACCCTCCAGCCTACTGGGCCCTCCCCAGCTGGCCAGGACTGCTGCTAAATGATGGGGAGGCTGGGTGAGCACATCTGCCAACTCCTTCAGTACCCTTGGGAGTAGCCCATCCAGCCCCACACACCTGTGGTGTAGCAGGTCACTGTCTGCCAACTCCTTCAGTACTCCTGGGAGTAGCCCATCCAGCCCCACACACCTGTGGTGTAGCAGGTCACTGTCTCCTCTTGGATTGGGAAGGACTCATCCTGCACCCCCTCCCTGCCTTTCAGCTCATGGGGCTGGGCGTGTAGGGAACAGATCCACTCCTAAAGGCTGAGGCAAAGGTGGCATGAAGCACCTCAGCCTTTTCTTCATCCCTTGTCACCATGTTTCCCCCTGCAGCCAATGATGGATGGAAATTAATCTATCCCCACTTGTTCACATCTTGCAGTCACCATTTCACTGGGCAATACCCCATACCTGAAGTGCTCACCACTACTGCTCCACAGCATGTTTGGCTAATACCAACTAGGATTTTCTGCTGTCAATACACGTATCTTTCCAAAGAGAATAAGCCAAGGAGCTCTTGTGCAGCAGAGTCCATCATTTATACTGTCTGAGGGACCATATTTGCTCAACAGAATTTGCAAATCTGCAAATTCAGATGGAGAAGGACTATGTAAAAATCAATATATACAATTAGCTGGCTTGCAATGGGATAGATATGCTGCTTAAAAATCCCTCCACTACTCTTTAAGGAAATCAGAAGTAGTGACACAGGAATGTGAGACTTGATAAACACAGAAAAACTGCATTTTGAAAAGAAATTGGAAGGTGAAGTGACACAAAAGAGAATATTCCAGGCAGATGTGGCAGCATCAAAGTAAAAGTGAAGTAAGCATAAGGGGATAGCAAGGAAAGAAAAATGTGAAGAGTAGAATAAATTATACAATACAGGGACTCATCAGACGAATTATAGATCATTCATTACCAGATAAACAGGATCAGATCTGTTCAGAGCCCACAGCCAAGAAAAGGCATTATTGATCTGCTGGAATGTGCAGGGCCTGGAAAAAGACAACGACTCGGGAGTGTTCCAGCAGATCAACTCTTATATTTAGTAACAGAAGCAGAAATGGACACTTCATAGCATTAGTACTTGATTGTTTATTTTAGGATTGGAGATAAATTGGCTTTGTGCACCCCAAAGAAGAACACTGTCCTCAAGGCCAAGAACCCAATTCCTTCATTTCATAATATTTAAAGCTTCTCTCCAATGGAGATGCAGTCCAAGCAGCACTGTCCTGGCAGCATATTAGTGATACTCTGAGGACAAGACTTTCATAGTGGAAACAAACTATTAAAATGTTCTACCTGTCAGATGGTGACACTCATCAACTAGACTAATTAATGTCCACAGTAGCTGCAGTGCCAGAGCAAGTATTTTTAAGAAGCCTCCATCTCCCTGAACTCCTTTTATTTGAAGCACTCAACATGTTTGTGCAAATCTGTGTGCAATCCTCAGATGTAAAGGCTACTAAAAGCACAACCCATGTCTCTCATTATGGAAAAACAGCAGAAATCTGTTCACCTTTAATGGGTCTGAGCCAGAGCCAAGTTCTTCAGAGCTGTAATGACAGAGCTGCAACAGATCCAGGGTGAGGTACTGACCAAGTACATGAGCAAAACCAAACCAAGACTAGAAGAATAAAACAGGCCTTGGCTTTTAGTAGAGACAAAATACTGCCCTTGGGACAGCAACTGATTTTAGAGAATTAAAAAAGCATTAACTACCACCATACTGCCTTTCTGAATCGTGGCTGAGGAAATGCCAAGGCTGTACTTGCATAAAAATGAAAACAAATGTTCTGTTTGTGACAGATTTTGCCTGATACCAGAAGCTGTTTGCTGATCATCATTGCAATCATTAATATAAACCAACTAAAAAGACATCATATATTAGCAGTCTTTGACTGTATTTACAACTGTAGTTAAATTTTACAGGGGAAAATAATGGGACTCTTGGTTCTAGGAATATCAATCCTGCTCTGTGATAGATGGCCTATCAAGATACACTATAAATCAACAAGAGAAGACTAAATATAGCAGTAGTACCTGTCTTCCTCAGCATCAAGGATATAGTAACTGATCATCTGAGAACTTATTTTTGAAACCCATCAGTATAATTGCATTCAAACAGCATGAGTAAATGCACCAAATCTTTTATTTGTGAATAGCGTGGCTAAATAAAGTGCAAGAATACCAGTGTGTCCTTAATGTTCCCTCAAAAAAACATGCCAACTACACCTGCAAGTCAAGTTTGACACCATCTGTCACCTAATTACACCTTATACATATCATCAGGACATTTGTCATCACTTGCAGAGGGATAGCTATGGTAGATTTAAGTATTTAACTACCTACATTTTCCTGCTGATGCACCAGTCACAGAAAGATGTCAAACTGCACGTGCCAATACAAAACCTCCTCAGATGCAAGGACTAAAGCAAACTGATAGCTGTTAGGCAGCCAGTGAACTGCCACTCACCTCTATTTCTCAGGTATTCCCACAGGCAGGTACTTGTATGCATTATTTTCCATAGCTCCTACACTCAGAATTCTAATGTTGAGATTGAAGAGATCAACTGCACACAGTGGAATAGTGGCCACTTCATTCAGTATGGGGAGTGGGTAGCACAGGTAGGAAATTTTAAGTGTGCTGCTTATTTCAGGACCTGAAGAGTGTGTTCCATACATTCCAAGCAGCTGATGCCTCTGGCTTTTAGCACTGCTGCAACACACTATTTATTCCACAAGCAGCCACTCTGTGCACTCAGTGGCACAGCCTCCTCTGCTGGCTTGCACAGAAATCAAACCCTGTACCCACTGTGCTGCCACTGGCACATTTAGAACCTCAAATGATAGCTCAAGTGCTTCATAGTCAAGACTTGCTTCGGAGAATTTAAATGTATTTTATCCTGAATTTGGCTAGATCTAGAAAACAAAAGCTTACACTAAAAGTCAACAAAATAATGTCCTGATTAAAGTATTTTACAAGGGTCTACAATCCCTTAGCTCTGCTCTTTACCTGGTTTATAGTTTGCTTTGACTTGCAGACTAGGAAAAACAATTAACTAAATAAATCAGATGTCATGGGATCATCCAAGATCTGAAATGTTCTAAAATCCCAGTCATTTTTTCTACCTTTGCCAGACACTAAGTCAATGTTACAGCTCAGAATCATTATATGTAGTTGACAACAAAACTCACTCTGCTTCTTTTCCTACCTTTTCCACAGATAGAAGGCTGTTAATTTACTTTATTTACAGAAGTAAAGGTCTGCAAGGAACTTGGAAGTAGAGCTGTACTGGGGTGGGGAATAAAATAAGTTCATGTAAAGAATTAGCATTATAGAATAGCAAAATAATTAATGCTATATATTGTATAAACCAGCTTTGAGAAATCTTCAGTTTGAGATTTAAACATAAAAATCCTCTTCATAAAGAAAGATGCCTTTTCTGTAAGTTTCTCCACAATGGAAACTATGGTGACCAAACAGACAAAATCTTCCCAGTCTGGGAAAAATTATTCTACATTTGAGAACTAAACTGAGAAGTGGCCATTTTTTGTCCCTCCAGGATGGCAATTACCCTTATATGCAGTATTAATTTTCCCCCAGAATTCCATGGATTTATAAGCTCTACAAAGATGCAGCACAGCAAAAATATTTTAACTTATAGATTCATAACACCTATATAATACAGCATCATAGAATCATCATAGAATGGTTGGGGCTGGAAGGGACTTCTCTAAAGGTCATCCAGTCTGACCCCATATATTCTGTTAAAAAAGCACTAGTTATGCAAAATACTAAGCAAGATACGCAAAGTACTTAAAAATTAACCGACACAAAAACCGTAATTGGTCCCATCTGATCATGAGAAACTTTTCAATGAGAAGCTACTAATGTGTATGTACACATAAGCAAGATAAAAAATATCTTTGCTACCAAAAAAAAGAACAATCTAGATCAATAATACTTAATCAGTTGGTAACTGCCAGTTGTTGCTGCCTTCTCGAGCTCCATAAAATAAACCTACCACCAAAGCAAGTATCTACAGAGACATAGAGATGTTTAAAACCAGTAAAATTCAGCCTCAAATAGGCCAGAGGAGCAGGTAGAATCTCTCCACATTACTCATTTGAATCAGGTTAAGTGGCTTTCCAATGCATGTTTTCTTTCAAATGCAGCTGGCACATCTCAGTAACTCTGATGCCCTGCACTGGCTCTGCAACGTGATGTTCACATATCAGGAGCCTGAATCCTCTTGCTATGCAAGGTATCTTTCTAAATATAAAACAGAATTAGTGACCTAGCTTTCATCAGTAAATTACCTCTCAAAATTAGAGGCTGTTCTGGCTTTAAGAGAAAGAAATGACAGAGCTACTTTCCCAGCTCCTGCACTGTACCCCTCAGCACATGTTGTCTGCTGTTCCCTTCCCTCCTCAATTTATGCCACCTAACCAAAACTGCTCAAGAAAAACCTTGTGGTGTCACTCTAGACACTGTGAGAAATAGCTATGGCTGGGGGTGAAAAACAGCTGGAAAATGCTTTGGTATCCATGAAGTTATGATATGTTGAGGAAGCCTCTTTGGCTCTCCATCCAGAATTTCAAGTATGGGCACAGGAGTTGGGAGGAAGGAAAAGTGTAATCAGCATCCTTCGGGGAGCCAGCACAGGCTGAGTGGGACTGGCAGCCACACACCTGGGAGACTGCACAGTGGGAAGGGGAAAGCACACAGCAGAGGTGACCAGGCAAGCAGAGGGAGCCAAAAAACTTGAGGGGGGGAATTAAAACAATAATCAAGTAGTTGGCACACAGTCCCCAACAAAGCTACTACACCTACTTGAGAAGAAATGGCACAAAACTGAAGGAATGAGGTCCACCTTTCTGTAAAGAACAGGCTACAGAGGACTTCTGTTAAAAGCCTTGTAAAGAAAGGAATTTTTATCCCAACTTCAGCTGTGAGAATTTAGGTGAGTCACTATCTGCCTTGTGGGTTATTCCTCCAGCTACATGAAATGGGAATCACCTTTTGAAGGTACTTGGAACATCTGCACAGATGTTTTGCCACCTTTAAGTCATTTGAGACTTAGATTTTCCCTGTGCTTTTCTCATAAAGGAAATACTATGCAAAGAAAACGTGATCCAGTAGGAAGCCAGCTGAATACAGTCTGAGGAGATTTGGTTTCCACGCTCAGATTAGATTTGCCAGGATCCTGAAGAGGGACTTTCAGCCTCTTTGCTTTCAACGTTTGATTCCCCATTTCTAAAGTGAAGTTTATTACACACACTTCCCTGTAACAGGGCTTTGAAAAAGGGAATCATAAATAAAGCATCAAGAACATCATTGCCTTGTCAGTCCAGCTTCTTCCTGCCTGTGCATAACAACAGTCTCACATCAATTTCTGTCCTTTGGGGCCTCCTGTCAGGCCCACAGAATGCAAACAAGGTGTATTTAGGGAGGTATTTTTCCCCTCTCGTTATGCAGTGGAATTTTCCAGGTAATAATGTAAATATGTGTAAAAAAAAAGTACACATATTTTCTTGGTTGCTCAGTGCTATAGTATGTATGTATTATAGTTAATGGCTTTATCTTAGTAACAGAAGGTGAGTGATTTTGTCTTCCTTCTGCAGACAGGCCTTGCACACACTTGAGCAAGGTCAGGATACACTGAATTTCACTGTAATACCAAGTTCCTGGGAAAGCCAGACTTGTATCTATAGCAATTCCAGAGCTCCAAGCTCAGCTACACTGCAACTCCAGCTCGTCAGTTATTTGAGTACTATACCCATTCCCTCTGTTTCCACTTGTTGCACCCATCACCAGCTGCCTGCACTCATCACATTTCTTTTTCTTCTACCATTTCTCCATCCTGGGAGGACCCAGCAACCAGGCTAACACCTGGCCCTATAGCAAAAATAAACCAGTTAAAAGATCAAAGGTCTGTATGTCAGGCTCCATTAGATGGAAAATGATAAATGTGCATTATCAGAGTGAAATTTGATGAGGGAGATTTGAACCAGCATCTCTTCCTCATCAGTACAGCATCTTAACCAGCACAGTGTGACAGAAGGTATGAGGACTCTAACCAGTTGTTAGGATACTCACTAGGTAGGAAAGCTCTGTTTCATCCTGCTCTTTCTGTACAGCTGCAAATCTGCAAGGGAGACCTGGAAATAATGCAGGGAGCACATCCTGGTACCTGGACATCTCCTCCAAGCTCAGGGTAAAGTACACCAAGTCTGCAAAATCACCCTCCTCCTGGCTTGCTTTCCACATCAGCCTCCTTCACACAGCAGCTTACACACCACACAGCAGCAGCCTACACACACACACACAGAGCAGCAACCTACACACACAGCAGCAGCAGCCTCCACACCTCCACACCTCCACACACACACACACACACACAGAGCAGCAACCTACACACACACCAGCAGCAGCCTCCACACCTACACACACACACACAGCAGCAGCCTCCACACCTACACACACACAGCAGCAGAATACACACACACACAGCCGCAGCCTGCACACCTACACACCACCCATAAGCAGCAGCTTACACCCCCCCACCCAGCAGCAGCAGCCTGCACACCTACACACCACCCAGCAGCAGCAGTTTACACACACCCCCACCCAGCAGCAGCAGCCTACACACCCCCCCCACCCAGCAGCAGCAGCTTACACACCCACACACCACCCAGCAGCAGCAGCAGCAGCAGCTTACACACCCCCCACCCAGCAGCAGCAGCCTGCACACCACAAGAGAGCTGGAAGATGCCCTCGCCCCAGTAATGTGTCAGCTGTCTCCCAGGAAAGGGAGGGGTGTGCATCTGCAGGCCTGCAGGATGAGGGAGAAACTGAACATGGCCTTGAGTGCTTTAGCCATCATCCTTTGTGCAAAGGGCAGGCACCAGCACCAGCACCACTCTGGCAACACCTATTCCTGGTCATTTGGGCTCCTGTGATCAAGAATAGCTAGGTGATGGGCCAGCATAGATATCTAGCCACAGCCATGTCCAACAGCCTCAGCCTGCAGTACTATAAACACTCTCTTCCAGGAGTCCTTTCATACTTCTGAAATGAGGAGAAAATACCCCTCAGCACACAGGAGGAGGAGGAAGACAAAAAAAAAAAACACAAGACATGGAGGTGAGCAGGGTCAGGAGCTCCTGTTGAATCCTGTACTGATGCCTTGAGAAACAGAGCAATGAATTCTGCTGCTTTTTAAATGCTGAACGACAATACTTCAAGTAAGGAAAAATCATAAGTAGTAAATTTAGAACAGTAGTTGCAAGCTCACATAAAAGTGTGTGTGTAAAGGAGGTTACAACCTTTCATTAACTGAGATTCATCTGAATAGTTTTTAATAAAGTGAACTATTACTGAGTCCCCCTGAAGGCTAAGATCTTGCTATGATTTGCCTCAAACCCATTTTTTATTGTCAGTATTAAGTTGCTGATGAAAATGAAGGATTTAAAATGTAAGTGCTGACACAAGCCTAACTACAGAGTTCTGCACAGCACAGTGATACAGCTATAATTAAAAAGACAGCCCACGTGAAGTAAAAAGCTTCACTGCAAACCCTTTTAGTGGATCAATACAATATCCTCAGTGACATCTCAATAGGGAGGATGAAGGAAAAAGAGAGGCTTCTTAAGAAATTAAGGACAATTATATCTATTAAAAAAATATCATCATCTTTGGAAGTCTGTGGAGAACAAATTGTTAAATTTACAGTCAGATTCTAATATTATCCACAGAGTGGAACATAACTATCAGAGATGTTAGCTTCTCTACTTTTCTTGCACTACAATATCTTGCAGAGGGAGTTAAGGTGACAGATAAAACATTACTGAAACTGAAATAAAAATATTGCTAAAGAAACAATTGTTTGAAAGCTTCAGAACAGAAGCTTTTAAAAAAAGTACAACAAAAAAAGTCTTTGCAATCACTTTACCTAAACAGTGAGCTGAGTGTAGCATGCAGCTTATAAGGATGATATTTTTAAGCAACTCTAAGTGCTTAAGAATGAGCAGAATGGTTCCCACTGCATCAGCTTTATTCTTGATGTGTCCCTGCATACCCACTGCTAAGGCTGAAAGTCAACAAGCTCTAAACCACAACACAGCCCCAAAGAGTAAAGCCTGCTACTTAGCAAAATGAAAAGTCATTCTCCAGAACAGGAGGAGCATTAAGCTACCAGTAGGTAAGAAGTTTCTTGGAGGGCATTTCAAACCAGTCAAGCCAAGAATGGGTGGTCATTTTTGCTCCAGTGATATTACTGGTCAAGAATCTGAAGATTTCTATAGCTGAGAAGAAACATTTCACTTTCAATTAAAGAAACATTTCACTTTCCATAGCTCACTGCTGTCTTGTCTAATTTCATGAGCAAAATTAACCTTAGCTGCAGGAGGGGGCAGCAGGAGGAGTGAATGACGTATATGAAAAGTTGGTTTCATTACAATTGACAAGATGTTATTTGAATCACAGAATCATACACCAGTCTCACAAAGCCTAGCTCTTTAAAGTTAATGATCATTTTATTTTGATTATTTTATATTTTATAACTGTTTTAGCTAAGCAAGGTGGCCTGAAGGTTTCTTAACTGATGTCTTCAAGGCTGGATTGTTCCCATGGCTGTTGTTACTCAGGAATTCATCAACATTAGGGCTTTCGGGAAATCTCATTTATTTCTGAAATTGATCTTTTTTCCCTTAAATTCAGCTGTGAACAAGAGGACATTTAAATGGTTTTGCTATCTCTTACATGGCTGCTGTTCTGATAATGACAATATTGATGGCAGTAATAGCCTTTTACCACAAAATGTTGCTGTTTGCTGGGTTGCCATCATTTTTCCTGTTTTGCCAACAACAGGAAAGAAACCGTGAGCTTGTGTTTGAAAGGAGAGCAGCTACTTTATCTTGACCAAGGGTAAAGAAAATGGAAATCCTAGTCTAGAACAGACCCTTTAGAGCTAGAAGACAACGCAGCAAGTGCTGGGTTAGGGCTGTATGGTACCAAGAGAAGCAGCAGCACAGCCCTGGGGATGGGTAACTGGTCCTCTGGAGGGTACAGCACGGGGCAATCCTGTGCTGGGTCATGCACATGGTCTGACTACATCATCCTAATGCTTCTCCTGATCTAGAAACCTGCTGGCCCTCCCTCCCCCTGCTCAGTGCCTCGGCATCTTCCACACCCTCTGCCCTGCACCTCTCAGCACCAAGGCAGCTTCTCTCTCCTCACTGTTCTGAAGGAAAGGGCTGTTGCTATTTAAAGTTCTGTTATTCCTTGGGGTTTTCAGTCTACTTCACCCTCTCCACCCTTCAGACAGCAGCAAGGCACCTCTGCTGAATGCAGAGCATCACACCCCCTCCAGGCTCTCCCCCACGAGCCTGCAGGACTCCACTGTTAAGCTGCTGGCAGACAGGAGAGCCCACCCAGAGAAACCAGCTTAAAAGAAAAAAACACCCCATAAAACAACATTCACTCATAAAAATCAAGGCCATCACACTTGAATTTATCCTCATTACAGGATAGGAGCTTCTGGTTCAGCATCTGGACAGTGTAGCATTTAAAAAGTAAAATCCATTTACAAGAAGCATTAGTCTTAAATATACTAAAGGTCTTGACTTAAAAAGGTATCACTGGGCTGTTTTATTGACTATAACTAGGTTTATATTTTCTCTTAATTCTACCAAAAGAAGGCCTGGATTTTTATTTTTATTTTTTTAAGCAATCAAAACAACAAACAAAAAAACCCCAGAACAAAACCAGACAAAACCCACCAAAACAGCACACCCACAACATTATTCTTAGCAGACCATTTTAGCCACGTGGGAACTACCAGGTTCCTTTTAGACACATTAGAACTGCTATCTAAGAATGCAGAATTATGAAAACAACTTTTACTTCTAAGAGAACAAAATGTGACGTTCAGATCCCATTATAAGTCTCTAATTATGTCAATTTGGGGGGCAGCAGGAAAACAAGAAAAGAAAAATCTAAATGACAACTCTTGTGTATATAAATACACATACACACAGGTTAACCTCAAAAGCAAAACTGTGATTCAGCAGCTGTGCAAAACTCACACCCACACAGTAACAACACCACAGGAAGTTTTTCCACCTTGCAGTAAAATCCCAGCCCATTTCTAGCTCCTGGTTCCTTATTAAATTTACTGTTTCTCCCCTTAGCATCCCATCTTTAGCTTCTTCAACCTTTCCTTCTATTTTGTGCAGGATGGGGGTTTTTTTTATTGGAGTTTGGGGGGCTTTTTTGTGGGATTTTTTTGTTGTGTTTTCTGTTGGGTTTTGTTGGCTTTTTTGTTTGTTTTTATACACCATTGCATCATTACTGGTTTCAGTTTGAGACGAGGGCTCAACATCTAAGAATAGTCACCTCTATGTCATGAAATGATCCCGTGTGGCAAATGCTGAGGTGCAAGACATGCCATGCAGCCATGTGCATGGACACTCCTGTACTCTGGACTTTACTGAAGTTACATTTATACAAGGCCCTGTAAAGATCTGCAATCCCCAGTGAACTCACATTTGTTCCTACTGAGATGCCCAGGAAATGGAGGAAGCTATTAATCAGCCTGGTCAATTCCTCATTAAGTAATCAGGTAGAGAAACCCTCAGCTGATCTGGAAGGTCAGGGACATGGAGAAAAACAGTTTAGCAGACCATCATCTTTTGTCTCCAGCTACACAGGCATTCACAAATAGGAAAGCACTTGCTGCAATCCCCACTTCTGCAGTAGAAACAGACTGATCACTGACCATGGCCCAACCCTATTACATCAATTAAGATCATGAGAAATAACTTTCAACCTAGCTATGTCACTCCCACACCAGTAAAATTCCACTCATTTTCTGGCAAACACCTCTAACAGTTCTGTTAAAACAGGTAAAAAGTATATCAGTAGCAGCAAGTTTTATAAAATCCATGTCATTCTCTCACATGCTCCTTTTGGTAAATAAAGGAATTTAATTTGTTTCAAGACTCCTTTGCTGACACTTTGGGAGACACTTCAAACATGCAACATTTTAGAGCCTACAAGAATCTTCCAACTAAGTGGTGTTTACAATTAAATCAATTTTGGCATATCTTGCACACAAAACACTACTATTTTACACAAGAGCCTATTTTCCAGCTCTTTTCCCCTATGTCTTAAAAAGGTTTTCCTCTTGAACTTCAGAACAGAACTCATTAGCTTTTTATCATGTTTAGAACCACAAGAACATAGCAGGTTACAAAAAGTCCCACATAATATAAACTAATGTGGAGGAAGATCCAGAAAAATCAAAACAAACTAAAAGCAAACTATTTAAGCTTATTTTTCTCACAAAGTTCACTCCTTTAAATGGAAGGCATTTTTAATTATTCTCAAGCTAACAGCTGCATTTCCCATTACCTGTTAAGGCAACTTAAACAGTTGAAATGCAGGGAGACTGCTGCCTCCTCACACACTTCTTTTAAAGAAGTTCAGAAGTTTAAAGAGCTCAGAAGAATCTAATTGTCAAGCAATACACTACATGAACAAGTGTGGAAACTAGTAAATTCTCCTCATTAGGAAAAATCTGTAATAAATTATATGCGTGGGAATCAATCTCCTTTTAGTCACCTTCTTTGAGTATAAACAGAAAACAAAATTCAAATCTATTCTTTATTCTTTTATTCACATGTTTCTTGCTCACTCATGCAGGAGCTGGCTGAACAATCTTAACTTTTTAGTTCAGTTTAATCACAATTCTGTTCAACAATTTCAAAACAGCCAACCTGATTCACTCTGGACCACCTAAATCACTGCATATATCATCTCTTGAAAAATTTTTACTTATTAGACCTTGGATATTAGTTATTTAATCACCTATCATACACCAGCACACTGATGCCCTCAGGCCAAAGAAATGTCATCCTCTAAACTTAAGCATCCTGAGGTTATCTTTTGGATACTTTTGGATCTCTTTCTTACTTCAGGGTCCATGCAAGACTTTTCTGCTTCCTAATACAATTATTTCCCCCTTGGTTTTCACACCAAAAGGACAACAACAATAAAGCCATTTTTAATAGGTCAATGGGCTGGGGTTTGTTTGTTTGTGGAGGCGTTTGGGGTTTTTTTTTAAGTTTTCATCCTTATATATGGAACATACCAGTGAACAAGCACTCAAAGGGCAAGTTATTCCTGCACAAAAAATCATAAAAACTAAGACTTTTTTGAAAGTGAAAATAATTAGTTATAAGCTATTAATTACCACTGTAACATGCTCTGTGCTCATGCTACTCTCCAGTTAACCTAGAGATGAAAGGTGTACTACAGGTCTTAAAAGCTCTATGAGCTTAACACCACATTTCAGTTTTATCAGCCTAAGACAGTTTGATCCAAAAAGTAGACCCAATTAAGCTTTCTAATTTCATTCCCTGGATCACAGTTCCTAATGACTTTCTTTACAGTAAAATCCATATTCTGACACGGAATGGTTCTCGTTTAGTTCAGTTTGGTTTGTTCTCTAACTAGAGACAAATGTCCACTTCCAAAGCATACGTTAACTGTGAAATACATTTAATACCAATCCACAAAGAATTGTTGTATTTTTTCCTGTAAGCACATTCAGCATGAACTGGGTTCCCAGGACATGCATATAGCACCTGAGTTAATGTGTCTGAAGTGGCTATCAGGACAGGGAGTAAGTTGACATGCACAAAGTTGACTAAGACAATTTCCAGTTCTACACAGAGAGCGTTTTACAAGCAATTTGGAATCTAAAGGGTCAATATTTTTAAAATTCAATGAATTTCCAATGGTACTGCAAAATTCAGCCAGAGAAGTTTTCGTTCTGAAAAATGACATGTTAGATCTTTGCCCATCTAGCAGTTTCAGAGCAACTCGAGGCTGCAATCAAAACATTCACAAGAGTGCACCACGTTTCAGAACAAGCAAGCAAGTGGTTGTCAGTGTAGCCAGTAAATCACCTGATCCTATTACAAAATCAATTACTGCAGCACATTTCTATTGCTACACAACCTGATAATGGCAAAATGATATTGGATAGCTGCTGCAAGGTCAAGAAAACTGCTAAGAACATCTGAAATTTGTCTTTTTCTCATGGAAGTTCGAATCATACAGCATCCTTTTAATGGTATAGTTAAAATGTAAAATATAGTTACCTTCTTCGGCTGATTGAGACATTCAATGGATAGTCTCTGCAACTGCTCTGATGTATGACTGCAAGAGAGAAGATTGGAGCAGCAGGTCGAACAACCCAGCCTCTTCATTAAAGAAGAAATAATGCTGCAGCCACAGCCACACATTGACTTGCTCATCAGAAGAGCTTATTCTTCAAAAAATTGGGACCGGTGCTGTCCCATAAACACTCCAAATTGTTCAGCTGCCTCATTCTGCAGCTCCCTGGCTGAAATTAAGACTGCTGTCCAAAAAGGGGAGGGGGAGGGAGTAGGGAAAAAAAAAAGAAAAAAAGTGTTTCTGAAAGAAACATCAGCCAGCCTCATCAGCAAGTAACAGCTCACATTTTTAAAAGTGCACTTTTTCCCTCTACTCCTCTTTGTAAAGTAATTGTCTTTGGGAAGACAGCTGTCTGACAGAGGAGTCCATTCCGGGATGGCAATCTCCTCAGGCTGCTCGCTCACTACTCCTTCCGTGGCTCCTGTCAACTCAGGTCTGCTCTGCTCTCCCCAGCAGCCCAGCCCAGCCCAGCCCAGCCCAGCCCGGGCTCCAGCCAGGGGAGGCTACGCCAGCAGCCAGAGCCCCACCCCGTGCAGCCCCACAGTGTGCTCTGCAGCCCACGGCCTCTGCTCCCCACAGCCTCTGCTCCCCATGGCCACAACCTCCGCTCCCCACGGCCACGGCCTCCGCTCCCCACGGCCAGCCCACGGCCTCCGCTCCCCACAGCCACGACACAGAGCAGTTTACTGCACAGGCCGGAGGTGCCAACTTTTGGGCAGCACTCCTGCTTGCAAAGGAACTTTGGATTACACAGCAGAACAAGGCCTGTCTGACTGCTGTGCTCCAAGACTAACTAACCTTTGAAGCATATGGCAGAAAGAGGAGAGAGTAAAAAACAACAACAAAAAGAGGGAAAAACAAAAGCCTGGAAAGTTAGAATACATGAGAAAAATACTACGCAGGGCTGCCAAATGTGAACTAAGAATGGCTACTAACCTACGTGGTGAGAACACTAGGAAAAGCTTAAAGAACTTTAAACCCAGGAAGAAAAAAAGCATGAAAAAAAAAATATTCATAGAATGCCTGAAAGTACCACAACCAACTCTCAAAGCAAGTTAAAGGTAGATCATGTAAGCAGCTTTAATAAAGTCCTCAACAAGACCTCTGCTTTGAGAGAAACAAGTCAAAACTAAATCAAATGAATAGTCAAACAAGTCTTCTAACCTTTAAAAATAAGTATCCTCCGCTCAATATTAAACACCTCTCTAATCTAACACATGCAAGTAACTGAGTGCTGGAAATGTTCTCTCATTTGCAAGACATACTAATGCAATAATTATGTACTTTTCCATTTCCATAGGAAAACACACACAAAAAAAAGGCAAGTTAATATTGAAAAAAAGCTCATTTTAATTGGTTTAAGATGGTATGCAAACTATTCCTGAAAGTAGAAGGTCTTACATTAAGACAACTGCTTAACCTGATTATGGGATAATCTGCCTTGAAATAATTGTCACTTACATTTATAGAGCTATTAGTGCTTGTTCAATAGCATCCTCTTTAGCAAAAGGTTAAGAAAAAAAGCAAGTGATGTGAAAGCAGCTGAAATTACTGTAGTCGCCAAAAAACTTCTCATCTTCACACTGCATTGAAAGCTTAATTCCTCTCCTGCTCTTTTTCCCCTCCCCTTTATGCTTGCTTGCTTTCCCCCTTCCCTCCCTTGGTTTAAAGCTGAACTGAGCCTCTCCCTTCACCTTGCTCTGCCCTTTTGAGATTCATGTTTCTATCAAATCAATTTCCAGTAGCATCTGTGTACAAGCATGCACGACAAATTGAAGCAAAAAAAAAAAAAAAAGCCTTCGGTAAATAAAGAGTAGATGCAAACAAGCAAAATGATGCAGTAACCTTTTACTCGCCTGCTGGAGGTACTGTCTGCTGCATGGAATTTTAAATCCTCATCTGCAGATGCAATTGAGCCGGGGCTGCCAAGGACTCTGCTCTGCCTGTGCCGATCCCACACGGCTATTCATCCAAAGAGCACGTTGGATAGGAAATTTCAAGCAGTATCAGGTGAAATTACTTAAATGGCTTGAAAGGAACCAACTTCCAAAAAAAGCAGCTACAGCTCTGACCAGCCACATTCCAGAGCTATGTCAGACACATTAGAGAAGAAAGTCTTATTGCTGATGCAGGCTTGCCAGCAATGTGCAGGATGTGGAAGCAGAGAGATCTAATGAAAAAAAAATTTAATACACAGATTTAAAGCGCAAGGATCATGCTCTAATGCTCAACATTTCACATGTCCTGCATACCACAAAAATTTCTCTTCACAAGAATCTATTGTTGAGAAAGCTAAGAAAACACTGTTAAAAGCAACCCCCACATCCCCCTACTTCAAATCCTGGTCTCTCAGTGCACTGCAGATCAGTTCTAACAGGAATACTGTACCTGGATTTCTGATAAACACTGGCTTTCTCCTTTGGCAGCACATAGTTAAGGATTCCACAGACACAATTCTTAACGTGCAACAGACTAAGGGGAAGCATCAGTATTTGGGCTAATGGTTTCAAGTCTATTAGGGTTAGGAAGTACAAGGATGCTTCACTACAATTGGTATTATTCTTGGTAGAAATGAAGCACTGGCAGTGAAGCCTGCTATTCATTATTTATTCATTTTTCCCCTCATCTGAGTTTCCTTAATGTACTATCGATCCAGGGGCAGATGCAGATAGAGCCAGTGACTGACAGACACAGTTTCACAGAATAAGGATCACAAATTAATATTTTTAAGAATACCAAAGCAATAGCATTGAAGGCTTTTTGTTCTTTTTGCTTGGACAGCAGAGTTAAGAGTCCCATTCATAGCAACAGACTGATAAACAAACTTTTCTCCCCCCAGTCAAAGCATCCTACAGTGTCATTTAAAACATTAAGACTGACTTGCTTACATTTTATATTGGTGTTTCTGACTTTTTCTTTATTCTTTCTAGTATCTTACTAGCAAAGCTTTCAATACATCTTTACAGTAAGTTTTACCTGAAATTAAAATTGTCTTCTATAAATCATGTTACTTCCCTGTTTTTAACTGAAGTATTAAATACATCATGTTCTCCTTCATAATATTAATTGACAAGTCAGTCATGAAGACATCATCCTCAGAATTGTGGTTACCTTCAGAATAGCAGCTATTTAAATTTAAAATGTCAGTATATTAGCACTCAGGACTTCCATAAACAGTCAAAGCCAAACTTCAGAGCACAGCAGGATAGTATATGGTTCTAAAGAAACATTTATTGTACTAGCAAAGCTTTCTTGAAATACTCTGCAGTACAATCCACAGTCTGTTTCTTTTGGGGGAAAAAAAAACAAACAAGGAGAGATGATTTTTCCTGCTAAGTTAAGGCTGTAGCCTCCTGTATGCAATATCTCAGACACACTCTTAAAGAACCTGGATGAAATATCACTTGGATGTGGAGAGTGGACATATGGATTGGAAAATACTGTAGCGTATGAAAAGTGTAAGTACCAATAAAAAAAAAAAAAAAAAGCCAATAAAAGTGATGTGCAGAGTACATACTTCACTTAATTGTTTGCCAGGATATACATTTAGAAGCAATATATAAATAATGAAGCACTGTTACTGAATTAATAATGGAACAAATACAACTCTGAACTGGGGAAAGACTTCCTACTACAAGTGACTTTGACAAATCATTGATTATCACCTGCTGTGAGGGCAAAACCACCACACTATGTACAATTAATGGTAGAGCTTAAATGTCTAAATATAGTGCTAAGATTTAAATATGCAACACATCTGATACACAGTAAAATACCTGTGCTGAAAAAAGCCAACAGGTTTATTACATACTCAGAAGACAGCAAGGGAATGCAAGAGAAGCTGTAACTAGAACAACAGAAGACACTTTCCACAACAGATGACCAAGTTCTAAGACAAGGCTCCAAAAGATAGCAGGAAAACTCAAGAGACCCCTGGAACTTGCCAAATGGCTTGGTCAGCTCCCCTCTTCTGTCTGCAGCCAGTTCTACCATCTCAGAAAATTATTCCAACATGCAGAGCAAGCAATTCCATGATAATTTCAGTAGCTGGTCATGAAAAGAGCAGGTTGGTATCCTTCCTTGGAAATGAATTGATCTGCTCAAAGTTAATGCACAAATTATTTCTTTAAAAACAAAACAAAACAAAAAGGCACTGTTACGAATATACACCTGACTTTTCATACTGTCTGTACATATATTTGTTTGTGCAAGGTACAAATTAGTACAAGGTAAGAATGTACACTTTTTGAAATCAATTTTTAAGGGATGATATCAATCTGAAAGAAATTCTAAAAAAAATCTCATTAAAATAATAAATGAACTTACAATGTCATAAACTGAGCCTAAGTTATGCAGCACTTCATCATCCAAAAAGCTGCTTTATTGGTACATATAAAGGACTAAGAGTCTGTTATCAGTACAATAGGTAAATAGGTAAAATATATCTTCTAACTGAATGTTAGCTTCTGGTAATAAAAACTTTTTAAACTCTCCATCAGAAGCAGCAGCAGTCTGCTGCATTTGCAAGGTTCCATTCTAAAGATGTGAAGATGGTCTTTGGATATTTTAGATAATAAAACCTATTAGAAAGATTTAAAATGTAAAGAAAAAAAAAAGTAATGACAACAGCCAAGTACCCTGACCCCTACAACAGACAGATTTCAAAGCAGTTAGAGGGAGGACACAAGGAGGAACGTCCAGTTTCACACAAGACACCAGGTAACAGAAGAAGTGGTTTTCAACTTCATCAGCTTTTCTCCAGGTCCCTTCCTTCTGGGTAGGGAGAGATGAATGGATGGATAATCAAACTCTGGCTCATTCCTTCCTCTCTTGAACAAGAGGAATCACAATTGAAAAGGCTGAAAAAGACAACTTTTCTTGTTAAAGAATAGTGCAATTTGGAAAAGAAAGGATATTAACAGCACCTCTTCAAAAAAAAACAAACAGTGCTTCACCCAAAGTGGCAAAATAACCAAACCCAAAACCAACTGTAGTGTCTGCAATGCCAGGATGTGTTTTCTTGGCCTTGCCATGGAGCCCCTCTGCAGGGGGGCACAGGACCCAGGTGCTGGCTTCCACAAGCACACCAGCACTGGGAAGCTGGCAGGTCTGAGGTCTGCGTAGATACATGATCATAATTAGCCATCCAAATCAGAGGCTCCTGTTGCCTAAAAGTACATGCATACTGCCTCCTCATTCATTCCATGATTTTAATTATAATTTTATTTCAATTATATTAAAAATATAGTTTTAATTAATTCCATAAAGTCTGTATTTTCAGCAGTTGCAGCACACTGTCCATCTACCTGGACACTCTGTTGGAGAAACAAAAAAAAAGGTGATGGGATAACGTCTTGTCTTGCCTCCCTAGCTAACTTCCCTATGCATCACTCCCCAGCAGTTTGATTTATATCTGCAGCTGACCTGACCACCTAGGTAAAAATCACACCCTTTGAACAGTTCTCAGCATCTGCTACAATATTAGCAAGTCTTTTCTACCATCTTCCAGCTATATAAGAGAAGAAAAAGCTTTAGCCCACACAGTGAGTACAATCTAATGAGGGTAATCACTGTGACTTGTGAGGATGTCTCCTAAGAGACACGATGGGAAGGAATAATAAATGACACCAGCAGAGGCTGGGAGGTGCTCTGCTGGAGAGCAGCCCTGTGGAGAAGCAGGGAGTCCTGCTGGACAAGCTCTCCATGGGACAGCAATGGGCCCTTGTGGCCAGTGGTATCCTGGGGTGCATTGGGAGGAGTGTGGCCAGCAGACCAAGGGAGGTTCTGCTCCCCCTCTACTCTGCACTGGTGAGACCTCCCCTGGAATATTGCATCCAGTGCTGGCCCCCCAGCTCCAGAGGGACAGGGATCTACTCGAGAGAGTCCAACAGAGGCTACAAGGATGATTAAGGGACTGGAACACACATCTTATGAGGAAAGGCTGAGCCCTGGGGCTCTGTAGTCTGGAAAAGCCTGATTGGGGATTAATGTTTATAAATATCTAAGGGCTGAGTGTCAGGAGGAGGGGGGCAGCCTCTTCTCACTTGTGCCCTGGGATAGAACAGGGGGAAATGGATGAAAGCTGGAGCACAGGAGGTTCCACCTCAACATGAGGAGGAACTTCTTTATGTGAGGGTCACAGAGCACTGGAACAGGCTTCCCAGAGAGGTTGTGGAGTCTCCTTCTCTAGAGATTTTCCAGACCCACCTGGATGCCTTTCTATGTGACCTGTGCTAGATTATGTAGTCTATGGTCCTGCTCTGGCAGGGGGGCTGGACTCACAGATCTCCATGGTCCCCTCCAACCCCCAACATCCTGTGATCCTGCGGCAGATTTCTGGATGTCTTTGCTAGTGGGTTTAAGGACTACAGATCTCATCTTTTCGTTTGGGAGCTACAATCACTTAGCTGAAGTAGTGCTGTTGATAGACATGCAGTTCCTGGCATTAGACAGCCTGCATCTGAGTCATGAACACAGACAGCAGCAACCACTCACACCAAATTAGGTATGGTGTTATTACAGCTCAATACAGGGGCATCTGCCCAGGATTCTTTCCTCCATCCAGGCCTCACAAATCCACTTATGGCTTTACTAAGTAGTCTCTACTTTCCCTTCTCGCCTCTTCCTTAAACAACACCTGCACAAAACAGTTCTCAGCACAGGAAAACAGCTTAAGATTTTCAGTTAATACAAGTCGTCAGCAATCCTTAAAGAACCAACTGATACTACACTATACTTACCTACTCATTTTCAGTTTGCTAAATATCACCACTTTAAAATCTTAAGTTGTGAAAGATATCCACATGTGCCTGTTTTGAACAGCTGCTGATTTTCATCTTTTAGAGCTCTGAGAAGCAGTTTGGGATAAGCACTTCTGCCAAGTTACAGCCCAGTATTGTAACAGTTAATATTTTCCTCAGAAGTAAACCTCAGTGCAAGCACTGAATGTTTCTTTCAGAGCTCCTGTTTCAGGCTATTTGCCTGTTTAGGAAGGAAACAATATCAATTTATGCTTGGCCCTTCTTTTTGTAAGGTGACTTAACTACTAGTGCTATCCCTTCTCAAACAAAGGCAATGAAAAAAAATAAATCCCAATGCAGCGTCAAGAAACTGGCATGTTTTGGAGAGAGATGCTGCTGGCATTACAGGCCTTAGCCTGTAATAAACATCACAAAGAAAGCAAGTGGCTCTCCATTTCACTGCCAATTTCAGGGCCACCAATGTCCACCAGTGGAGACGAGGACATCAGAGCTCTCAGAACAGCCAACACTGTCACCACTGACAGGAAGGTAATTTTTCCACAAGAAGCAGGAGATAATAGCCAGGCAATTCCTGCTATGCCCTTGGAACAGAATGCTGTTGACCTGACAAGGCTGAAACAAGTCTCACTTAAATGGTAGTTTTCAATCCCTTTATGTAGGACTGCCACGAGTAACTTAGCTGAGACTTCACATCTGACCCCCTGTCCCCCCTCTTCCTGGGGGAAGGGATGGGAAGGAACAGGAACAGAATCTTGTATTTATGTGTCATGATGCTTGCAGAGTGTCAGGCTGCTGACAAGGGCAGACTGACTCCACTGCCTTTTGGCACACGGGTCCTGCCAAGTACCAAGGAAGGAAAGCCCACACTCCCTTCCCTGCTGCTGGAGGAGGTGCCACGCCAACCAGCAACGTGCATTCTGGGGGAAAACAGCCAAAAGAGGAGAAAGGCTCCCTGGCCAAACAGCCAACCCTTAGATACAGAAATCATTAGGACCCCATGTCCAATCACACCACAAAGCAAGATCTGTAATTCCTTTCGTTTGCTGGAATTTCAAGCAATAGTCAGAATTACTGAATTCTTTTAAACTTGTAACTTGCTCTCATCCATAATCTAGCTCTTCATAGACCTGCAGAAAGAATCAGCTTTATGAAATCCATTTTTTTCTTGCAATATTCTTTGAAAATGCCAAGAACAGACAAAAACAAACACCACACCAAACCAAATAAATGTGAGATTTATCTGTATCTGAGCACAGAGAAAAACAGACCTTCACTTTCTGCTTAGCCAGTAGGAATATTTCAAATAACAAACCTTACAAGCCAGTTTCAAAGTTCAAGAGAGAAGCACAAGATCCTTACAAAGACCAATGTTCCCACTGTTTTTCATATTAGATCAAGAACCAGAACAACAATGATGCTCTTCTAAATTCCTGTGCTCTTCAGGCTGCAGGAAACAAGTGGACTGGTCTTTATTATGTTTAAGGCACACAAAAGTCAAAGCTGACTGGCTACTTCCAACAGAAGCTTAAAACATTAACATCAGCATTATCAAATAATAGACATCTTTTGCCCCATTTCTCTACTCAAGCCTCACCTTCCACCTCCAGGCTCACAGTAAAGCAAAATATTTACTGTAAATACTACCTTCTGCAATACTGTCTGAAGCTCTTATTCCCTGCCAAATGTGTTCAGATCTTTTCACATAGCCTTACCTGCAGCTACAGTTAATACATCTATATGAGTCATGAGGGGAAATGCTAGCTTAACACCAAAAGGTTATTAAAGTTTTAAACACTGGTTTTAATTTAAATAGAAGTTCATCACCATGCACAATTATGTTCTATGCCCATTAAATTTATGGTGAAAAGCTGGGGCTTCTTAACAGAAGAAGCTGGCTACGTTTAACAACAAAAAACATTAACAGATGTTGATGTAACAGGATGAAAAAAGCACCTTGACTGTTCACTTTTTTTTTTTTCACATGAGATCATCAACATGGTAATCCTAGAAGGGAAATTGTGTCCTCCAGCTAAAAAAAAATAAGTGAAGGTAATCCAAAGCTAACACTCAGAGAAAGGGTACATCTCACAAACTATGCTTTCTAGAGCATACTTCACATTTCCTTAACAAAGACTAACTTCAGCTCTAAAAGCAAAACATGTAAAAAGGCAGTCCAATATCACTACAGGTAAAGAGAACTTGTATTCTTTCATTAACCTCCTCCAAAGAAAAAAAAGGAGGTGGTAAAAAAAAAAACCAAACATATATAAATTAAGTCCAAAATGCACAAAAATAACTAGTATGTCAGTTCTTGAACTGGGTTGAGTAGTAAGCAGCCTACAAGGACATTCCATACCTATGATTGCTATATACTGAATTTCTTAATACATTGAAAAATCAGAGATTGATACCAAAACAAATGAAGAAATAGTAAAATCTTTTCTAAACTATCAAATATATTTTTATTTAACCGCTAGTTCCAGAACAGAAAATAGACAATAAGCTTCTCCCTACCTCTTTATGCCATACCATCTATTTTCTACAGAGAAAACTCAAGGTATTATAATGGAAGAGCTGAACCTAGACAATGCAAGTGCCAACAGCAGTACAGATGCTTCAGTACAAGCTTTCAGTGTGCCAGGATGCTAAACTGGAAAAAAAAAAAAAAAAGAAGCTTCATAAGATGGCCAATATGTGCTACACTACACATGACTTCATCAACTCAATAGAGAGGTGGACAGCAAGGTGCAGGGCAGGAGAGGAGGAGGGTGGGGATGCTGCTGCTTGAGCCCACAGGTTACCACAGGAACTCAAGCACAAGCAAATCCATGGATGTTACATGGCACACTGGTTAAATCATTTGTTGCTCCATGCCTCAATTCTCTGTCTATAAAGTGGGACTAATGCTTACTATGCTTAGGGCATTCTGGTACAGTAAAGAAGGAAAAGACTGATTTAAGTTACTGTATTAGCATTTTTTTGGAGACAGGACAAGAAAAAACAGCTAAAAGGAGAAAGTCGTTTTCTATCCTTTAACCAAAGCATAGAAGAAATAAACATTAAGTGTTTTGTCATGCTGGAGCCAGCTTGCCAAAGACAAAGAGCTCAACACTCCAAGCAAAGTGACAGCAAGAGAAGCACTGAGCCATCCACAGAGGAAGGCTGAGCTGGATATGCTCTAGAACATGCTGCTCAAAAACTCAGCACTCTGGCTGCACAGGATAATTAGCTAACACCCTAAACGAACTTCAATTACGTATTACCAAAATAAGATTTTACTTCTAAATGATTTGTTCTTGGGTTTTACGTTTTTTTTTTTTCTTGGATGTCAACAAGCTTTAATTAATATTAAGATGTGAAAGACCAGTTAAAGAGTGAGGTCACAGTGGGGTTACCTGTGCACATTCTGGAAACAAATTTTAGACACATTCATGTTTCTGCAACCACTTAGGAGTAAGCAGCTACAGCAGGTGAACAAAGCCAAAATCAGGTAAGGTAATCAGGTAATCATTAATCAATAATCTTGCAAAATTCACATCTGATTACATGCCTTTTAGTAGTTTTTATTTATATAATTAAGAGAAAGTATGCAATTCCTCCACAGTTCTGAACATACTTGATCCCAGAATATCTAATTCACAAGCCATCTTTAAAATATACAAGACTTACTGGTTTTCAAACTTCAGGAAATACTTTCTCCCTAAAGCAGCACCAAGATCAATTGGTTAGCATACAAGTATATGCAAGAATCCTAAAAAAAAAAATAAAAAATAAAAAATATATATACATGTAAACAATCCTAGCAAAAGATATCTAAACAGTTGAGATCCTAAAGAACAAATAGTTCAGCCATCCTGCTAGGATCATGATTTTCTTTGCACCAGACTCCAGTTTGAACAGACTTCAGAAAAACTTTTTTTTTGACCAATGACACAGAGAAAAATTCACACTGCAAATCCTTGCAAATGGTATTTAAGCCAATTAACAGGACCTCTGCAGGCACACTTTGAGAAGAAGCCCAAAGACAAAAAAACAGTATTACAGGACATTACTGTTGTCATCACTTATCATTTGACATGAACACCTAAGAAGTCATACACTAGACAATTCCACCCCCTCCCTTTTTGTTAGCTGATATAATAAGTGATATTACCCTTCTTCCCTCCCCTGCCCCTTACTGCATAACAAGCCTGGTCCTGTTCTTCTGCTGCATCATGGCTGTGATGCTGTTAAATTCCCTCTACCCATTGCTCAGGAGTCTTAGTATATTCTGTGTCTCACAAATTCCACCACACAAAAAAATCAAAATAATTCTGTAACTCTTAAGACACTAAGCTTTCAAACTGGCATAAAACATACAATGTGGGCACAAATACTGAATTTCTCAGTGACCAAGACTTAAATCAACAAGGAAGAGCCCTCCCATTGTTTCTCAGAGGTTTTTAACTGATGAATCTTGGAGCTGCTTCGTGTATCTTCAGTGTTTCAGATTACATTATAAACATTATGTTTCTATATATATTTATATTTATAATGTTCATATTTACTATTATAAACATTCTATTTCTAGACCTCACCGGGTAGGAATGTGTTTAATAAAGCACACAAATAGTATTTATTTGCAACTCTGTTATATTTACCCAGTGACCTTTCCCATGTCCCTCCCAGTACTGCATTCTAACACCTGCACGTGCCACTGGCATCTATGGCTCTGCTTCACTGCAGTCCAGTTCTCAGACTCTTACCCTGACTTGGAGTAGTTCTGCTTCCAAAGCTCAGCCCATCTTATACACAATGCTCTTCAGAGCTGCCATACAGGTTGCAACTCCCAAACACAACTTGGACCTTTCAGAGCAGACACTTCCAAGCAGTTTACATCCTCAGCCTGAGTACCAGCATCTTTGGAGAATGCCAAATAACCTGAAGTTCTTTGAGAACTCATCTTTAGGATCTCAAAATCTTTTTTCTTAACTCTCTGCAAATAGTTTCCATCGCTATCCATTAATTTTTCTACTTAGTGTTTTAATTCAATGTATGCACACGTGAAACCAGTCACATCTTGAATCCATTTGGAAAAATACCACATCAGTGAGGAGCAAAAAAACATTGTCTTATCACCTACAAACAATGCCCACAGCTCCATTCCTAACCCTCCCCCTCAGAGCTTCCAATTGCAAGATTTTATTTTTAATCTAGCATTTCCTACAAATTTAAAAGTTCACCTACATTTAAAGATGCATCTCCCTTATTTTCCAAAAGGTAATTTTCTACTAGAGTTTATATTCAGCTAAATATTTTATCATCCTCCAGTAGCTGGCAAATGAGCATATACCTCTCCATTCCAGTTAGAGACAATGGCAAGTGTGTTATCAAATATTCATATGTATCGTGCAGCTGATACTGAATCATAAAAGCAGCTTTCTGACCCAAGCTAAATTGGTGCTTGTGCACCTTGAAAATATCCAGCTGTAAATTGCAGCAGTTGGAGAACAGCTGCATCCAGCTCTGGAGCCCTCAGCACAGGAGGGACATGGAGCTGCTGGAGCAGGGCCAGAGGAGGCCACAGAGATGCTCAGGGGCTGGAACAGCTCTGCTGTGGGGACAGGCTGAGGGAGCTGGGCTTGTTCAGCCTGGAGAAGAGAAGGCTCTGGGGAGACCTCAGAGCACCTGCCAGTGCCTGAAGGGAGCCTACAAGAAAGCCTGAGAGGGAATGTTCCCAAGGGCATGTAGAAGTAGGATAAGGAGCAGTTTTAACCTGAAGAAGGCCAGATTTAAGATTGGGCATCAGGAAGAAGTTCTTCACTCTGAGGGTGGTAGAACATTGGACCAGGGTGCCCAGGGAGATGCTGGAGGCTCCATCCCTGGAGACATTCCAGGTCAGGCTCAGTGAGGCTCTGAGAAACCTGCTGTAGTTGAGGATGCCCTGCTCACTGCAGGGCATCCTCAGGATGGATGTCCAGGAGGACTGGACTAGATCACCTGTAGAGGCTCCTTCCAACCCAAGGATTCCATTATGGGGCATAATGTGAACTGTCTGCTAGGGAACAGACATTAGGAGTAATTTTCAGGTTTATTAAATGTAACAAAATATATTTTGGGAACTAAAAAACTTCAGGAGGCTGACAGCCTTGGGATGCACTGAAGGGCAACACTTTGATATCAAATAAGAAGGGAACAACTTCAAAGGATCAAAAACTGCAGACTGCTAGATTCAGACAAACTATGGTAAGACAGAAAAAAAAAAAATAAAAAATAAACCTTTCCTGTACCCATAGTGGCCTCAGCTTTAGCCTGGAGCAAAAACTACTTTTCCTTCAGGGAAAAACACTTTTAATTTTCTTGTTCATTCAGTTCTTGGCCTCTGACAAGGAGTCAAAAGGGCAGCAGTCGCCCAAGTGACTTATTGATTTTCTTGGTTTATTTATGAATTCCAGGCATGCAAGGGCTTGTTTTCAAAATGTAACACCTAGCATTTTACACCATTAAGTAAATTGGCAGGAAGATCAGCTCCTTTCCACCTCTGCAACTCTCACACACCAAGCAAGCTCCCCTCACAGAAGTTCATCAAACTCTGGCTTCCATATGAAGTTGTCAACTGTAGTGCCCTCCACTAAAGCTGCATGGGGAAGTTTCCCAGCTTCTCTACTTCAAGGCTTTCTTCTCTGGTGCCAATTGATTTCCATTCCTCTACAAGTGCCCAAGCTGTGCTGTGAGCTGAAATACATAGCCTAGGAAGCAGAGGGAAAAGGAAAAAGGCACAGTATGAGATCAACTGGACTGTCTTCAAGGGTGATCCCATGTGCAATATGTTGCAGCAATCTAACAGAAGGTGACAGAAACTGTGAATCACACTGACAAGGTCTTGATTTCAAGAGAAATATGGCAAACACTTAAATGCAGACAGGGAAAAAAAAAAAGCATAGCTGACCATAAATTCTGCAAGGAGAGAGCTGAAAGCACTGCTGAACTGCAGGCTCTGGGAGGACAAACCCCTGCCATGATGCTGCTCTGCTCAAGATTCCTCCCTCCTGTTATTAACTTCATTAATGTTAATTGACCTGAAGCAAACCTTGGGTTTTTTTAACTTCTGATTGCATACAGGATAAATACCTGGAAAGAAACAATCAGCTCACCTTGGCTGGATGAAACAGCACTGTCTCATCTGCCACCTAACTGGAACTCCCAGCTCCTTTTCCACAGGGACTGTTAAATCTGTTCAGACAGGGACAAGGTAAGAACCTGAAACATCACCTTGGGAAACAGGGATGCTGCACGTGAACAAATGTGTAACTTCACTGCTGATTTCAGTCCAGTCCAAACAGTTCCTCATAGAAGTTATTTTACAGAGTGCTAAAATTGTTTTAGAGATTTTTTTTTAAGGGAGGATGTTTTGAAAAAAAAAAAAAAAGCTAAATAAATTATGAAGCTGTTTTGCTTATAAATATGAGGGCTTTTAAATTTAAAAACTACAATCAATACCAAATCATCTACAAACACAAAATACAAGAATCATAATATGGTAGTGAGGTTCTATATTCTTAGAATAGATTTCTCATTAAAAAATCAATATCTAATTTTGCTCTGAAATGTAAGAAAAATGCCCCGTGCATTTGGTCTCAAAGGAATTTACACACTTTTTACACACACACTGTCAGAACCAATTCACATCACTCCACAATCTCCACCTCTGAATGAATACACTGCCTTTCCAGAAGTATATTGCAAACAGCTTTTTGGAGAAAACAAAACATACAATTAAAACTGCAGGAAATTAGGGGTGTACAGAACACAATATCATTTTAAACAATACACTTTTGAACAGGGATAAATGGGGGGAGAGTGTGTTTGTAGTAGCCATGCCTTGGGATACTACAAGGGCACATGTTCACTAAAGTTAACCAAACTGGGTTGAGGGGAAACAGAAGGAAAAACTTGTTCCCAGTGAGGGTGGCAGAGCCTGGCAGGGGCTGACCAGGGGGGTTGTGGAGTCTCCTGCTCTGGAGACATTCCAGCCCCCCCTGGATCTGTTCCTGGGTGACTTGGTCTAG